>OMLF01048476.1:0-11189 GCA_900302615.1 Holocentrus rufus | reverse complement strand
AATTCATCCACACCCACACACACACACACACACACACACACACACACACACACAGTCCGAGTCCTGATGTACTTTAATAGCCCTTTAACAGCTGTAGGCTAGTAGCAATGAAAGAGTATCTGAGGAGACAGACAGATTAAGAGAGAGAGAGGTGCTCTTATGCAACACTGCAGCTGAAACACACTCCAGCATGAAGGAGAACCGAACTCACCAGCTGCACACACACACGCGCACACACACACACGACACATGACACAGTACATGCCCGTCCGTCAGCAACTTGCTCACTGTATCTGACAAAGTGTAGAAATCACACAGCAAAGTGTACAGTGAGACATGTGAGGAAGTGTGAATGTGTGTGTGTGTGTGTGTGTGTGTGTGTGTGTGTGTGTGTGTGTGTGAGAGAGTGGTGCGGTGGAATGTGGAAGGCATTTTAACTCGCAGCTCTGCAGTGTCAGCCTGCTCATTTCCTGAGTCTGCTGCAGAGACACACCAGAGTTTTTCACACTCTCTCTCTCTCACACACACACACCACACACACACACAGACATACACTTAACTGTCACAGGGTAAACAACTTGCACATGCATTGGCGCCTGGCTGATTAACTCTTTAACAGCAAAGTGAGAAGAAGAGGTGAGCCAAAGTAACAGCTCTGCAGATTCAAGTGTGTTGGGACGTTGGCCATGTGGCTGCATGTGCAGCTCACCTTCCTGTGTTTACATTTCAGTTTTCAGAAAGAGTATATATATATATGTGTCTGTACTGAAATAGCTTGTGTGTCCGCCTATAGGAATGAGACTGACAGAGAAATGAGAGACTATATTTACTCACCCAGGCTCTGACTTTGGCTCTGCCTTGGTCTCGTTGGAGATCCGCCCCCAGCACTCGGCCCGTCCTTCCCCAGCGCGGAACCATCACCCTGGGCTTTCCTCGGCCCGGGGCTCCCCTGTCCCGGAGGTCCCGTCCCGGAGCCCGGAGGCGGAGCGGCTCCCGGGGCGCCCTTGTCCCCTCTGGCTCCCTTGCCCTGCTGCCTGGCGTTGGGCCCCAGCTTGGAGGAGACTTTCTGTAGGAAGAGCTGGCGTTTAGTGACAGCGTCCCAGCCCAGAGGCCCCAGCTCGGAGCTGTGCACCGAGACCATGGTGTTAGCCATTTCCCGCTCCGAGTCAGAAATGTGGACTTGTGGAAAGCGAGGGAGGGTGGTGAAGGAACAGAGGGGAGGAGTGAGGGAGAGCAGTGTGTTGAGGCGGAGGGGAGGAGGAAAAGAGAGAGAGAAGGAAAGAGAGGGAGGAGGGAAACTTGGGAGTGTGCTGCAACCAGAAGAGGGGTAAAGGAAAAAAAGTTGCTATTGTGTTCTACATTCCCCTTGGGACTCGTGCTCCCCCCTCCACTCTTGTTCCTCCCTCTCTCCTGCTCTATAAACACCAGCACACATGGAGTGAGTTTGTGGACGGGGGTCTGGCGTCTGTCTCAGACTTTTCAAGGAAAAGACTCAATTCAGCTTTTAGGAAGCGTTCTCAGTCATGAATGTTCAGCTGCTTGTTTTAGGAGAGCAGGCGGAAACTCTGCAAAGTGAGGCAAAAGTGTTATCTCGAACTTGTTCTGATTTTTTTTAACTCATTCTGGATGTTTTTTGTTTGTTTTTATGAGTTTGTAGAACTTCTTCCTCACAGCAGGTTTTAAAATCTCTTCTGATGTCAACTTGCGTAAGCGCACATGTCAAGACATTCACAGACAATGTCAGGACTTGATGTACTTATGTTGTCATCCATGAAGCCCTGGTCCGACCGCCTTCACCTCATCATGTAAAAACACACAGCGGCAAACACAGAGTTTATTTAGAAAAGGTGAAACGCTTCAGAGCGTACTTGAAGCAAATAGCCTCTTTGACATTTCAGCCAAGCCAAGAGGCTGAGCACGAGGATTACTGTAGCGTGCATACCAATACACACTAAATCATGTGTTGACATGCTAGCTGGCAGCTCCTCTGGGTCTAGCTGCAGCTATGTTGGGGAAGATGAAATGTCACAAGGTGGTAGCAGGGAAGTGAAAATATAAATACAATTTTCTTGCAACAGCATTTCTTTGTAAGTCAATCATGGAGATGCAGATTATGGCCGACGATGAGGTTGGTCTGAATGTTGAATCTTTATGTTGTGGCATGTGACACATTGAACCACCGTGTTCATCAAGGATGGGGAACTGGATGAGCTCAACGTGCTGAACTCGACTGGAGCTACAGGATTTGTGTTCATGATAAGTGCTTTAACAGCTGTCTAAATATACTGTTGCTCTACCACAAGCAGAATAAGGCCGTGATCACACATGCCGTTTTTTTTTCTAAACTGTCACCGTCTTTTTCTCAGTGAAAAACAGAAGGCGCTGCCAAGAGTGTTTTTGGGCTGATTAAAAAAATGACGGCAACATTGTTAACAAACTGTAACAGACTTCTTTATCCAACCTTCTCATCATGATCGATCAGCTTATTAAAAAGATGATGTCACTGGCTGTTTTTCTGAAAAGCTGAACTTGTCTCCAATTTTAAAAACAGTTCCAGCACTTTTTGTGTATCTTTTTTACACTGATCACTTTCTGAGGGTCATTTTCATGTAAATGTGAACAGTGATACACCATGTGTGAAAACCGAAGAAAGAAAAACTGAAGGAAAAAAAGCTTGTCATCAAAAGCATCTTTGCAGATATTTTTCTCTAATGTAAGTATGTGAATCAGTGACTATATTTATGTAACACATGATGAACAGTTGACCTGTTTTAAACACACCGTGTGCTGAGACAAACCCTTAGGTTATCCATTAGAGGATGTGCTGGGACAGGTTTTAAACCTGTCACTGGCTTGCTGGATCTTTAAAACACATACCAAACACAGACTGCTGTACTGCAGGCCTCCGTTTAAAACACCATGCACCCTACACATGACCGTCAGGAGGGAGATTCTGACTTAATTTCTCCTGTGTGTAATAATGTTGGTGAACAAAACCTCTTGAGGCATCAGTCAACGAAACCTCACTGTCAGATGACAAAAGGCAGATTTGTGTCAAACCATTATTCAGATATGTAACCTGGCTGGAAAATATTGCGTGCTGTCTGTCTTTAACGTGACATTGTTAACGATGCCTGACGTTAAACTCCAGTATTCCCTGCTCGAGCACATACTGCGGTTGCAGTTTTCTGACTAAGCTGTGAAGCAGGAACTTAAAAATCAAACTTGAAAGTTTTGTTACAACCTTAAAGTATACTACATAATATAACCTGGAGACCTCATGCATAAACCTTGAATAGAGATGAAAATCTGAGAATTTTTAGGATTTTTTCCCCCTACAAGCAGTACAGCTTATACTGTAATTCTGTAATACTGTAATAAAACTCAAATGGACACAATACTCACCGTGCCATGAGTCCTTGGTTTCTCCACAGCAGCTTCGGACAGTAATCCCGCTCCAGCTGCGTCCTCCTTACGACCCTCCCTGAGCTCCTTCACAGGTTCCTCTGAAGCATCTTCAGTTGGATCTTCTGTACCGCTTCCTGCAGCCGTGCCCACCTCCGCTACTCCACTTGCATCAGGAGTCCCATGGACAGCCTTCCTCGGACTGTCCAGGGTTCGTTCCTCAGCTGCTTCTGACACCTTCTGCTCTGACTGGGCAGAACCTTTGGCCTCCGTCCTCTGGTTGGTTTTAGGGTTGATGGGGTTGGTGTTTCGGCCTCGGATGGGTTTCAACACCACGGCTGCTTTGGCATGACCTGCTGGCGGCCGTGGCCTTTTGCCCCCATCCCCGGTCTGCACTTCCTCCTTCCTGATCACGGCCCTTTTCACGCTGGCTGGAGCAGATTTGTTCTGCAGAGGAGAAGAGAGCGGTTCAGAAATTAATTAAAATACAGAAAGCTATATAATATTTTTAATAGAGGAGATTATATTCATTTCAAGCAACAGCACAGTACCTGGCTGGATGTCTTAGGTGTGGAAGGTGTGGGCCTCGATGACACTTTAGCCTTGATGTTCTTTAGGTCCTGTTTAGGAACTCTCTTTGCCTCCTGGGTGGATGGCCTGGTTGCCGTGGCGGCTGCGGTCTTCGCAACAGCCAAATTAACACTGGTTGGCTTTGTTTTTGCAGCTCTGGATGGCGGACTCATCTGGCATCTTTCTATTTCTTGAGGAGCAGAGTCCAGGTCCAGCTCCTTGTCATCTGGAACTAATACTGGATCAGTGGAAGAGGAAGTAGGTGACATCTGGGCAGTTTCATTGAGGTCTTCAGAAGCAGGAAGCTCTGTCATATTCTGGATGGTGTGGTCAGTGACGACATCATTACTGACCGCTCCATCTGGCTCGTGGCGTTCAGCAGCGGGGTCTCCAGGACAGTCCACCTTGGGCCCTTCCGATCCAAGCTCTGGCAACTCAGCATCAGGTACGCTCGCTGACCCAGTCCCCTCTCCCTGGAGCTCTGTCTTCTGGGAACCTCCACCAGGACTTTGCTCCTCATCTTGCCCCACACAGGGGTCATGTAGCGGGACCGTGGCAGTGCTATCAGTTGGCGTCATCATGAATGTGGCGGTCATAGAGGGGGAGGTCGCATCAATGCCACCCAGGATCGAGAGGCCTTCACTGGTCGGACTGGTCGAGCTTGTCAGGGTCACGCTGCTTCTCCTCGTGGCCACGTCGGAGCTCACCGACAGGAACAGCGCCTCCTCGTCATCGTCCTCATCGTCGTCGTCACCTGGGATTTCTGTCGCATCCGAGTCAGGGGTCGAGGAACCGTGCCTTCTCCCAACTCTGCTTCCACTGCTGAGGTCATCACTGTTGCCATGGCTACCACTGTTTGTGGTCAGGGAAAGGGCTAGCGTCACATTGTCGTTGTCATTCCAAGTGTCTTGGTGGTATTCACCGCTGTTGGCGTCCAGGTAAACTGACACAGAGTTGTCGTTGGACTCTGAGAGCTCCGGCACCGTCTGCAGCTTTCCCACCGAGGCATCCTCAACGCTGCCTTCTTTAATCTCGTCTTCTGGCAACCATTTCAAAATTGCAACATCCGTCGTTCTGTCTGCTGTGGTCAACATTGTCGTCATCACGGTGACCTCAAACATGTCATAATCCAGCGGACTGTCGGTCAGAGCACCGCTGAGGCTGCTGAGGCTCCGCAGTGAATCAGGAGATGACTCCCCGAGACAGGAGGAGGAGGACGAGGACGAAGAGGAAATTGGGAAAGCGTTCCCATTCTGGTCTCCGGCACTGTGGAGACGGAGCCTCATGCCAGACCCGCTCTTGCCCCCACCGGGGAAGCCCTCGCTGGGCTGGGAGACACTCATCTCTCGGTCAGGAGGACGGAGGAAGAGGTGCTGCTGAGAAACTCCTCGGAACAATGTTGTATCTGATCCTTGGTATAATAAACAGGTTTTTATTTATACTGATTATCCATTGGATGTAGCTGGTTGTGGATGACCGAGGAACTCTGAGCAACACTCTTTACAGGAATACAATCTGAGTCGTGATGATCACATGAACTCCTTTTGTTATTTCTACGTGTTCTGTGTTTTGAGGATGAAGATGCGGTCCATTCAGTCATACACTTTGAGTTTAACTGAACAAGTGCATTTCAGCAAGTCCAAAAGTTATTCAGCCGCGGTGTCCTTGTCAGGCAAAAACAGATGTGCCCTTCAAAACAGGACCCACTCAGAAGGGCCCTTGTACCTCGCAGAGAAGAGAAGAGAAGAGGCCACACTTTCAGGCCTCAGAAAACGTCTGGAAAACAGAAACAAATATTCTTCATTTAGTCTTCTAACTTTAATGGGACACCCTACGTAAAAGTATCAAACAGTGGACTTAAAGTTATTTCTGCAATCTTCCATCCATCTCCCCCAAACCTGTTGAATAATATCCTCATTCTGTATCTAGCAGAATGACTTTCATGTTAAAAAATAAAAAGGAATTTGAACAAGGAGCTGAAAACTTTTAAAAACAGCAAAATTGAATAATGTCTAGTGCAAAATCTCAATAATGTCCTGTAGTATAATTAACATGATTCAGTGTTATGACAGTGGACTGGTCTGGTGAGAAACATTAGTGACCCCTGACACAAACAAGCTGTCCAAATTATGATAAAATGCAGAAGTTGTTTCTGACCTGAGATAGAGTAAGGAAAAAAAGAGGGAGAGAATGAGGGAGGGAGAAAGAGATATAAAACAATATAAAGTCAGAAAAACAGAGGGAGAGTTGGGGAAATTGAGGGACGCACAAGGCAATATGAAGAAAGCACTTGATGTATATCAAATATAAAAGTATTCACCAGGAAAGCTCCTATGTAGAGGGTAGCCAACTGCTTTTTTTTATCATGTCAGTAATAACTCTCTCATACTTTCCACCCGCAATCTTCATAACATGGTTGCATGTTTATATAAACACCACAACTTTATGTTTTAGTCATGTTTTGTGACTTATTTAATTTTCTGTGTTTGTTTTTGTTTTCTCCCTGCTGAGTCCTGATACTGTTGCTGCCTGTGGGACCAAATTTCCCCGCAGGGATCAATAAATCTCCATCTTGTGGTGTGTATGAAAGGCAGTGTTCTGACTCAAAAGTCAGGGAATGCTGCCCTCTGCAGGATAAGAGGTGGTATTTCACTTTAGTGCCGGGGGGGGGTGGGCTGTACAGGGACGAGCACTGTTTTTACACTAATAACAGAGACTGGGACAAACTCTTTGAGGTGTGTTTAATTTAAACAGTTTTAGAAATCCCAAGTGAAATGGCTGGAGAGAACAGCCACATGAAGTCCAACATTCAGCCCCAGTTCCTTCAGTATAAAGTGATTCTGGTTCTTCAGTCGTCTTTTTCACCTCAATAAGGTGCATATTAACACAATCATAACTCAAATACATGTGTAAGAAGACAGCAGTCTAAATATCATAAATGACATTGGATAATACATATAAGTATAGAATTGAGAATAACACATCATGTAAGTTATGAAGCCCAAACTGGGGTAAAAATTGATTTGAATTTTGGAGACTACGACTAAGATTTTATACTCCAGCATCATCAAAACTGAACCAAGGCCTCATGTTTTCCATGCACTCTGAATCTAATCATCAAAATCTTAGAATGACTATTCTCAAGTCCATGTATACACACACACACACACACACACACACACACACACACACACACACACACACACACTTAAGTGTAGTGTGCAGCCTGTTCTTGGTTGATGATGTCATCCCACAAATGGGATTTTTAATGTCAAAACTTTTCCTTTGGGTTTCTCCTCACAGAGCTGAGACAAACATGCTAATGAAAAGTCAAACTAATGTTGCACATTTATTGATTCCCACAATTTCTACTCTCAGTTGATCAACATAAAATCGGAATAAAAATCTTTATGAAGCTCTTTAATTAGCCACAAATGTCTATTAGGTAGTGAGACAGTCTGACACTAAGTGCTGCATGACCAGGCAGAATTAATACCAGCAGTGGCTGTGTAGATAGTCCATACTGTGGCAATGCACTGAGGAAGACTGGCATCTGCTGTATGTGTGTGGTTGTCTTTGCATGCTTGCATGTGTGTGAATGTGAAAGTGTGTGTGAGAGAATGTGGGTCAGGGAGAAAGAAAAAGAGGGGAGCAGCTAAATAAAGGCGGTCAGATCCGGGACAGAGCTCCAACTCCATTACCCAGTAATGACAACAGGCCCCCTGGGTAATTCATGCAGAGCTGCTGCACCTCCAGGTAGACAGACAGAGAAGGAGGCACTCAGCCTCTGTGTACTGCACTCTGTCCAACACAGGATTCAGATTCAGAAAACTTTTTTGATCCCCGCAGGGAAATTGCTTAATAGGATATCTGCCAATAGAGCTCATCTTTTTGTGACAGCAAATTGCTTCCTGTCCAGTTTCTTTCCAAATGATCAAGACTCTTTGTTGCTCCGTCGGCTGTTACATCACATTAGCTATCTGGGTGGTTTTATCATAATCTACAAGCACTGTAATCATATCCAGTGGGTATGAGCTGTTCAGAGATAAAACCTGAGGCAGGGATCTCAGTGTCACAGTGTAATGAACAATGAATAAGTCTTCTGCTATGTGAAAGCACCATGGCAGCCATGCCTGAAGTCTCCTGTCCTGCATTCAGTGAGGGACAAAATAACAGAAACACCACATGATAAAGGATTTTAAGTTTTTTTTTTTAAGGATTTCTGGACTCTGAAACAGTTGCAGTGTTGTGACTAGTCAGACTCTCCCCTGCTATGTGATCCCGACCATCTACCTAATTAGTAATCCATAATGTATGAGCTGCTGCTGGGGCAACAAATCAGACAGACACACAATCACTTCAGTTACACTGGTTGATCACATGCTTTACACAAGAACTGCAAGCAGTGATGCAAGAGGTATTATGCAAGAACCCTGGCTCTGTTAGACCTAAATGGAATGGAACCTTCATTAATGTCATTAGTAACACCTGTGCTTGCTCTACTATTCCATGTCAAAATGGCTGCTGTGAAAAAGGTCTCTTACTTGTCTTATTAGGCTTGGGAGTTTGCACAATTTGACAATCAACTTGCCGAGTGCATGTGTCATCCTATGCCTACTCTTCTCTCATGCTTTGATGAAGGTTTTTCACAGCCAAAAAAGTATCTTTTACATGGTCACAATTTGTTTTTCTTTAAATATGGAATAAAAATCAAACAATGAACCAGTTTAAAAGAACACACAGCCCATTCTCTATTCAGCCAGTTCTTCTGGCAGTGACTGAGAATGTATAATAACAGACATTCCTGCACAGCCGCCATATTTAAATATCCAACATATTTAAATACCCAAGTCTGCCTGGGTCCAGACCGGTGGCTTTGCTGCCCCCTTGTGTACAAGCAAAGGAAGCTGGTCAGCATGCATGTGCTATGTGAGCACATGTATATCGTGAACCTGCAGCACACATAATCTCTTGCTATGTAAGCAGCAGGCCTTAGTAAAACCCGGGGACACACAGACAGGCCGACAGACAAACTGACAGGTGGGCTTCAGATATGTTGGTCTGAGGTAAAGGCAGCCAGGCTGAGTCACAGCCACAATCAAATATACATCAGCACTGTCACTCGACTCCATCAAATGAAGCAGAAACACACAGGCGGCCTGCAGGTCTGTCAGTCTGACCTCGGGTGTGTTTGAGGTTAGACAGCCAACCACCCTGACTCCCACTTTGAAACATGCAGCAAATTTGTCCAGGCAGCTCTGAACAGACAGACAGGCAGACAGGCAGACAGACAGACAGACAGACAGACAGACAGACAGACAGACAGACAGACAGACAGACAGACAGACAAGCAGACAGACAGACAGACAGACAGGCAGGCTGCAAATCTGTTTTTCAGGTGGACTCAGAGACAGTACGACCAGGGCACTGCAGGAACTAAGACTGGAGCCTTATCAAACATGTATTAGTGCTTCCAGTCATCTCCAGTGTCAGCAGCAGCAAACTAGTCGTTGAGGAATACGTGCATCAACCTAATGCATGCTTCAAATAATTTTCATTCACTTTTGCGAAGTCAAACTGAATATAAAAGTGTTTCTAACAGATTTTTTTCTTAAACTGGTAGCAAGGTCTCTGCAACAGCCTACAGCCTCCGTGACATTAAAGTACAAAATAAAAGTCTGTTTTGTTACTCTCTGTGTGACAGCAGAACACAGCAGTGATTCAGCCTCATATCCTGTTCATAGCTTTAACGTTTGCTGTTGTAAATACATGGTGTCTGGTAGCTCTCTCTCCTGGGAAAAATACTCTGGGAAGTGATGCACTTTACATTTACGGTTTGTTAGGAATCAATAGAAGAACAACAACTGGGTAGAATTGCGTTGAAACTCAAACTTAATCCCTGAAAATCTAAAGAAAAAGATGTCAGTGTGCACAGCTATAATATAAGTATTTTATAGCAAATCTTATCTATGTGGGGAATATTTTGTAAGTCACAGTGGCAGAAAACCTACAGATAAACCTCCATTTACTGAGCCACTTCAGACCTGAAACGACTCTATTCAAACATGCTTACAAGTCTCTTACAATTCATGATGTTTACATATTTATTTTTTCTGACTTAACAAAAACACAAATTTGACACCCTGGCACAACAGTTTGTCTGAAACTAAATAAACCACGAGAAAGAAATAAACACATTTCACTTCAATTTCATGTGAAACTCAAAACGCATCACTTTTTTTTTTATATGACAGACTGAGTGGCTGAAAGAGAGAAAGCCAAAGTGAGAGATTGTCCCAGATTACAGTTATGCTGGATGAGCAGCCAGTTTCCTCTGACATGAGCTCTCCAAAACTGAACTGACTTTCTCTGACTTACACACCACTGAGCTGCCCTCCACCAATCAAAGCCCTCATCCATTCCTGTTATAATCAGTTTCACTCTGGCCTCCAGGGGCCTCAGTGTGTATTTGTCTGTGTGAGTGTGTGTGTGTGTGTGTGCCAATCCACAATGTTGATGACCATTGTTGGACGGTAGGACCCTGCTATGCATTAAGACACGCTTGTCAAGCAGGATAAGGACAGAGACGGACAGAGCGGAGGGGGGAAATTAAAGGCAAAGAGAGACTGGTGTATACAAGATTAAAGAGGCACTACTTCACAATTATTACAGGACGCCCGATAACCAGGAGGCCTGGTGGGCGACTCTGAAGCTCTCTCTTTTTTTTTCCACTGAGCAAACTTGTTTAACAGCAGCTGCGTTTCCATCCAGGTGTTTTCACATTTGTTTATCTACTAAAAAAAGCTGAATGATGATGGTACATTTTGCAAACAAATCCTCAACGCTGCACAAAATCTTGTTTGCCTCAAGAAAGCAATTAGGCCAAGTCTTTTGAAATCTGTATGTATGATACTGTAATCTGTATGGAATATCCTATGTTAATAGATATATAATCATTAAAAAACAGTACAACACTGCAATAAATGTACTGATGCTGTAGCCTCAATGCAATAAAAACACTGAAGGTCTGGACTGAAAGTGAGCGAATAAGTATTAAAAAAACAGGAATGCACCTTTAACTTAATTTACAATCACTATTAAATATTCACAAGAGCTAAACAGCCCCTGATCGCTGTATAAACTTCTACTCTCTCGACATCTGCTCAGTGTTACACAATATCCCCCCTGTAGCCCCCCATTACTTCATATTTGGC
>OMLF01048475.1:35625-61285 GCA_900302615.1 Holocentrus rufus | reverse complement strand
TTGTTAATCCAAATAAAAGACTATGAATCCAGTAGTCAGGGGTCAACTATTCTGTCTCACTGAAGAATCTTCAGATTATAATGCGTGTAAAGCATCAAGGATAGGTCATGCTTTTACAAAGTATGCCGTTATGGAGTTCAATCTATAATAATAAGTATTCTTCTTAGAAGTAGTCTTATTTATTTATAAAGTTATCTCTTATACTTTAATTAAATTAAATTCAGTTTTGTTTTCACCTTAAGATGAAAACTTAAAACTTAAATAAATAATAATCTTTTTTTCATTTCTCTCTCATTTTGGAGTGAAGAATTATTGTCCCATTTTAAGTCGTAATTTTTAATTTATTTTTTTTTTTTTTTTTCTTAATTTAATTGTACCTGGTCCTCAATTATTCATCTAAGTTTCCATGTAATATTTAATGAAATACTTTTTTTTGTTGCTCAGCAGATTGTCATGTCAGACACTGTTGAGATTATCACTGACTTGTCAGATTAGAAAGATTAGCTATGATTGACTAGTCAATTCGGGTTAAACTGGAACTTTCCAAATTTTGTCATACTTTCTGATGTCAGTTATGTGCTCAATTTGGTCTAGTCTTTTTTATGTAGGGTGAAAAGACTTAACTCATTTTCTTGCATTTTCTTAAATTAATGAAACACAACTGGCCAAAATATCCATATGAAGGTACCCTCACAAAGTAGCTGAAAAGAGCTGATACAAGATTGTCATCTCAATCCTCCACCCATTTAGGACTTAAATAGGGATAATTGGTGCAAAATATTGATTTGACCATAGTTAGCCCCGATTTTAACAAGTCTGACACGGTAGCCTTCTGTGAGACATAAAGGCTTGTTGACCTCTATTGACCTTTGTTGGAGAATTTGGGTAGTGATGAGCTGGCTGTGACCTCATTGCAAAATCCTGGACAGATAAACATGTTTCACACTGCGGGAAACAATTGCCTTTGAATCCACAGTAATGGAAAGATGCTCTTACTGTGGGGTCCTTGGGTAAAAGGTTTTCTTAGCTGAAAAACAAAATTAACAAACCAGGTTGAAAGAATATTTATAGGGCATTGAAGTGCCCCTAATGAAAAGGTTTAATTTTGCATCAGGACCATATTTCAGATATTTCGTCACTGAATAGGTGCTTGAACACTTTCCAAGGGGGTCGCATGCTCCCTGTCAAATTACTGATATAAATAATATATATTACTGATATAAATAGGCAAATCAGCAGTCCATAGTTCTCATAGTTGTGCTCATATTCCTCTCAGTGCACATTTATCTTGAAAAGTTTGCTCTGACAAGAAATCTGCAAAGTGATGGTCCAACCATGCCACATGTGTTGGATTAAATCAGATCTTTTCTTGATTTTCTAAGGCAAATCTTTTCTTACTATAAGGAATCATGTCCAACATGTACAGCTATGTCTCCTTTTGCAATTTTACATTCGATAAATAGTCAGCATCAGACAGCAAGTTGAATAATGGGCTTGTTTGTGAATTGCTTTGGCCATCTGGATCGCACAGTATGAATCTCATTAAGCCCACTAACCAAATGTAAATATCTGCCAATTCTGCTGTGAAGGGTTTGGGATGACACACTTTGGTCCACACTTGACTCTTTTTGGTTGCTTGCATGAGGCGTTCCGGGTTCCTGCTGTTCAACTGTGAATTTGACAGACACCATATTGCACTTAAAACTTAGGAGTCTGTCTGGGTGCAGTTACCAGACATACAAACTCCATTCAGTGTGGAGCCACATTAACAGACAACTCTCGTGGTGCATGCAGTATGACAGACACCAAGTTTAATAGAACCATCAACCCCTAGGATTTTGTCATTACTGTTATAAGCTTTCCCCATTGTCTGCCACTTTGACATCTGTGCATGAACTGATATCAAATCTTGATATCAGAACTGGTCATCCTAATATATGGTAACTGTAGGAAGGAAGAATTACATAATTACCTTTGTCAACATAACACCAAGCAGCAATGCAGACACCATGTGTGTTTTAATACGCTTTGAAATAGCACAGATGACATTTGAAGCTTGCAAGCTCTGGCATAGTGATCTCCAATTAAAGACGGTCTTCATGCCTGAGTGGATATCAAATCTGATTATTTTCATCTGAGTGATTTTATTTGTATCACACAATGAAGTATGTTATCCATTAATATGAAATTTAAAAGTTAATAAATTCATCATGAATAAGCTTTAAGGTAGCAGAGCTCATAGCTAATTCATGATAAATTTATTACATTGTTCACATTTGAAGTGAAAATTTAAAAAATTCCCATCTAATTTGTGTCATGAATTTCTGTAGTTACATTAAGCATAGTGTTACAATTTAATACCTGTCTCATTGCTACTTGACATATGAATGCTTGTCATACTGTAAAGTTTGACAAGCACTGTAAAGTTTTCAAGAAAGTGATGGCCATTCTTGTGGGTTTTTACATGCCAGTCTACCAAGATATATTTGCAGCTGTTCAAGATAGACCCATGGAACATAAATCAAACGTCTCAGGCCGAGGGTCACAACTAAAACTATGAGGAAAACATGTCATGTCAATGGAGATCAAGCACAGAAGAGGTACTTTTGTTGAGTGCAGGGGAACGTTTTTTTCCCACCTGTGCTTTCCAGACTCGCCATGACATTGCTCACCCAGATATAGTCCAATGCACTCCTATCATGCTAGAGGGATGTGACAATGTAAATGGGGGGAACAGCGCAATTTTGGTGTCCATTTTGGTGCACCTCTGCCTCCTCAGACCAACTCTTAGCACAGACACCGGCGTACTGGACTGTTTTCATGGCTTAGCACAGGCACACCCACATAGACCTGCCAATATCATGTAAAGTTATAGTCACTGGATGTATCAGAAGCTTCCCTTTGAATTATTAAAGTCATCTGACAGTTGAAGAAATGTTAAATGCTTTCCATTCCTAAGAAAATCTTGAAAAAATTGCAAATTGCAAAATAAGTTCATGAATTTTTTTACTTTTGTGCACATGGTTGGCTGTAAGTTTGCTATTCCACACCTTCCACGTTTATACAGTGCAAATAATCAGAGGCACAAGAGCACGGACAGTGAAGTAGATTGCAGCTCCATTGAATATCTTAGGGGCATTTTGTAGTTCTTGCTTCACATCACTGAACTCCCTCAGGACCTGTTCCTGCCAGTCCTTCAAATTGATAGTGAGTGACAGTAAACAATTGCGTTTTTAGGGAAAAAAATCACAATTTCCCTATTTCTGCCTAGGTAATTACATACTTAAGTTATTATGGAGGATTATTATGGGCAGTTGTCTGTTCATGCAATCACATAAATGGCTTACACAGACTATATGCTTTACTCAGTAGTGGCATTATTATGTGCATGATGATTTAACTAAATATGACTAAGTGAATGCGTTTTTTAATCACAAAAACAAACTACATGCAACTGACAAAATACACCATGGTGAGGAGAGCACTACTTTCAAAGGTGATGAGGAGTTGATTTATACCATGATTGACAGGAGCCCCTGCCACACCTATTGATAATTTGTTGTTGTAATGAAATTAAGCGTATGTAGCTTGATTTGGATTGCTTGAGCGGATCATCTTATAGCAGAGGGTCTTTTGTGTCTGCTTGAGCAGCTGTTAGAACTTGGCTTGAGTCATAGGTTTGGAGCCCCTTGGATAATAAACCCAGATTTATTTCAGAGGGTCGGTGGAATTAGACACCTAATCTGCCTATGTGATTTTATAAGTCGACTAATCTTGGTATAGACATCCGTTGTTTGGGCTCATCTTTGTGTGCTTACGTCGTAAGCTGGCTAATACTGTAAGTGTGATTGTGGCAACCATTTGTCAGCTAAAGGCCTGATGCCTTTTTCGTTGTGTGTATTATAGTAGGGACTCTGCAGGAGAACAAGAACAACTGGCACTTAGCCATATCTGCTGTGATACATCCTTATGGTACAACACTGACGTAGATAAAGTCTGATCCATTAAACTGCTTAACCACTTTGTTAAGTATTGTTGGTTATCCTTTGATTGTGCAGTGTAGTTGTAAATATTATTCTATAGTTACACCCATAGTGTACAATGTGCATACATGCCTGCTCACCTGTATGTGTCTGTACTTGCAGTGAACTGGCAATTTATGTAAGATACTGATTTGGATGAATTCCTTGCTCCAATTTGTATGTTTCTATATTGATTTTTAAATGGATGTTGAAATTTCAATTTTGAGTCAATAAATTTGTTTTGCAATGTGTCTCACTCTCTGCCATATAAAAAGCTATGTAGGTGATAGCACTGATTGACTGCACTAGAGAGAAAATCAAATCAGAGTTGAAGTAGGCTAAAGGAATTAATTTACAGTATATTTTATATTGTATATATCATATTTTTTTTATCTTTTGTCATGCAATCTAGTGTCATGTCATCTTCAAAACAAAGGACAATGCTATGTAACGCCAAATTAAGAAGGTTGATTTTTCTTCAACGGGCATTTTCATGTCAGTAAAAAAAAAAAAGATGGTTGTTTTGCTGCATTATTATCAAGTAAGATATTCAAGAATGTGCCTGGAAATGCATTCCACTGATTAGGAAATTTGAGAAGTACATAGAGGGATCTGCTAGACCTGATGCTCATTGGTTTGGAAGATGTGAGCATATGCTGGCCAGACACTGTCACACTGTAAATTGATCGCTAAAGAGAAATCGTACACTGAAAGACCATTTTCCTGAGATCCTCACAGTGAAATCAGACCATCATGGCTAGCTCTAAAACTTGACAGCTAGATTAGTAGGCCATTGTCCCAAACCTTTTTTCATTGCCTACCTTCTCTACCTTCCATATATTTTACTGAGCTGCATAAAACGATGGGGTCCCGTAAATCTGTCTTGGTGAAACATTTGCTTCTCATTTGGAAAAAGTGGTTGGGTTCGAGTTGAGGTTTTGGTGTAGGCGGATGACCTCTGTAGTTAAGCAGTTTTGCATTAGCTTGGTATGCTCCAAAACTTACTTGCTCTCCTCAGGATGGACTGAAATATTAGCACACAAAAGCTTTGCGCAGTCTTCCTAAGCCACAGAATTGTCTCCTATTGACGAGAGAGAGAGACGGTGGAGATCATGAAAAGCTATTTAACGGCCTCCTCTATCTGCTGCTATGTGGTAAATTACCAGGTGCCAGAAGGTCTGGCTTGGCTGTGAAGATGGCAGGAGTCCTGCCAGGTATCAGAGTAGAGCATACACTCTAGCTTTCAACCCATCCCAGTGCTGAGCCCTTCAGTAAATCACATGTGTATCAGCCTGCCTGAGAGAGAAATACAGTTTAAGATTGATTTGCAAATATCATAGACTTACCGCAATGCCCACAAGTTGATGTTGTTCCTTGAAATGAAATGGCTTGATTGATGGGACAATAGCAAAGAGAAGTTTGAGGTAAGGTGTTAAAGCAAGTTTCTGGAGGGAAGTGCATGAGGATGAATATTCAGTAGACATGTCAGGCCAGTGTGTCGTTGTCTGAATAACCATGTCTTTTGATGTCTTCGGATGAAGCTAGGCAAAATAAATATTAGGGCTACAGTAATGATCCTCAGGCTGAAGTTACTGAAAGCTGTTACTGCACAGCCTCAGCAGATGTGGGGAAACTCCCTCAGATATTTTTCAGCACTCCCACGTTTGGGAATCCTTTTGCAAATATTTCAGCAGATCAAACATGTAACGTCTCACTCATCTCCCTCGAAATGCTCTGCTTTTCTCTCCGCAAAATGATGGATTACACCTCTTTTGACAGAAAGTGTAGGTGAAAGGTGAGGTGTAAAAGCTGGAGCAACTCTTTAAATGTCACGTCAGAGAGTAAAGATAGAATTCAGGGCTTAAAGATATGCAAGGGAATGTGTTTGGGAGTGGGAGGAGTGAAGGCACCGTGCTGTTGGTGGTCTGGACCTATGTAAATATTGTAAGTGCTGAGACGGAGTGTGTCAAAACACACCAGCGTTTCAAGAGGTCTGCTAATGAATGCAGAACCCCTGAGAAATGCACCTATTGGGTTGTTTATGCAAACAGAGGCTGCTGACAGACAAGGAACTGGACAGTGGATTG
Organism: Holocentrus rufus; assembly: GCA_900302615.1. Taxonomy (NCBI): domain Eukaryota; kingdom Metazoa; phylum Chordata; class Actinopteri; order Holocentriformes; family Holocentridae; genus Holocentrus; species Holocentrus rufus. The sequence goes on along the minus strand of OMLF01048475.1, from coordinate 55,176 downwards.
GCCCTATACAGCTACAGTACACCATACACCCAGCAAATATGCAGGTAAAACACAGAAATGGTCTAGCACAGTGGTTCTCAAACTTTTTCGGTCATGAACCCTTAAAACGAAGCTCCGCCCCCCGCAACCCACTCACAGGCTGCGTATGCAGAGCAGTTATCGGTCCAACTGGAGAATAGCTCCATTTTCAGGTTGTTTATTTACTCAACAAAGTAGGCCTCATATTTTAAAATTAATCAGTATTACACAGGGAAACAATCAAAAAATTGAGAAAAGATATGAAAAAATAAAAATGTGTTTTCCTGTCATAATCATCTTGCGAGCCCCCCAGAATTATCTCACGACCCCCCGGGGGGGTCCCATCCCCCAGTTTTAGATCCACTGGTCTAGCAGTATGGATCGCAATGAATGTTCCTGATATTTCTCACAATCTACAATGCATCATATCCTACAACTTCCAATTAGCTCACACCTATTCCCATCACACACAAATACATGGCTGAAATGAGGAAAATCCCAGCAGATTAATGATGGGAAAGTTCTTTATTCTAGACTCTTAGTGGAATCTATAAGTGCTGACAGACAAGAGTATTTAAGAACAGGAGCTCTTAAAATCAAACAGGACACACTCACGCTGTATTTCTGTGGCAACATACCCGAGAGCTTGCCCTGACTCATCACACTTTCAAAGCTTGCTGGCACACCTCGTCGTGGGAATGGCACTTGTTAACCCATCTTTGTTTGAACAGGTTGATTCCACTTTCTCTGTACTTTGCATTAGGTATTCAACAGCTTTCCCAACTGATAATGAACGCCGGCTGAATGCGCAGGGCCAAACTTCAAAAAGGGCTGCCAAGTGTTGAATGCAACAAGCCCTAAGTGTGTGCGCATATGTGCTTACCGCTTCCGTTTGAAGTAAGAATTAATCCAGTTTTATTGTTGACAACCTGGCATCTTGACTAAGAGAAAATCTCAGAGGTGAGGACAGATAGGCATCACTATGACTTGCTGCTGAGTCCTATGATTTTTTCCTGTCAGTGTTTTCAACATCTTCCATATTTAGGCAAGGTGTCTCACACTTTGCAAGACTCCCTTAGTCTTATCACTACCCTATATTCAATCATTTTTAATGTAACAATGTCTCACATTCTGCTAGAATTAGTAAAATTCATGTTTGTAGTTGGATTGTGAAGAGGAAACATAGATTGAGAACACAAAGTGCAGTAATAGCTGATGAAACGTTGAACACCTCTGTTGGCTAATCTGCACACCGGTATTAGGTGTCGCATGCAATGTAACTCTATTAAATAGGTGCTGTCAGTCATCACTTACAAAAGAATTCTGCAAGGTCTCCATAACCACACATCAGTTATACAGTGACAAATGAGGATCACACTAGGGTTAAACTAATGCTGCCTAGGTGTTAACCAATACTGGCCTTTAACCAATATTGGACATTAATGAAGGTTCTGTTCCATTTAAGTGTAGCAGAGTCGTTCCAATGAGCCAGCATGAACAATGGCAGGACCCTGGCTCTGTTAGACCTAAATGGAACTGAGTCTTCATTAATGTCATTAGTAACACCTGTGAGTGCCCAACTATTTCTTGTCTCTGTCATCCTGCTGTGAAAAAGGTATTTATTGCCCAGTCATGTCATTCACGACCAGTATGATGGAGGTTCCACCCAGACCACAAAACAATCCAGAAAACCTGCAGTGAAACTATGACTATTGAAGCCAAATTTAATTATTTTACATTAAAGGTCCATTGAAGAGGTGGCATGTGTCACCGTACCTTCAAGAGCTGCTAACCCACCCAAAGAACATTTCATTAGGATGGATTTGAGTGGAGAATTTTATTGCCCTGTCCTGTGGTGGTCTAGATATTGTTTTCAGGGCTTTTCCACCCTGACAACAATGGCTTTCTTAAAATAAAAGAACAATGAATCCTTGTATTTTTTAGACATTGACAGCCTCAATGCAAACACATTATCAGAATCAGCTTTCTAAAACCCATATTTGTTGAGATCAAACATCTATATGCTGGTCCTTGAGAAATTTGGGAGCTGATAAGGCATAATGTAGATAATGCAGGTGTCCTCCTCTAGAGACCCTTGCACTACTACAGCTCAAATAGGGATTTTGTCACGCATCAGTGTCCATGCTCCCTCTTTACACCCCCTGTTCGTGTCAGAAAACAAAGACCTGGGACGTCCCCACAATACATAGCCGCTGGGCCAACCGGGACAACACCTCTAAAGCAAACAAGTCTACCCACTCTTTATAACAGCAGCATAAAGCTCACTCTTTGTCCCTTCCAATCCTCCGCCCTAGTTTTCCAGCTCCGCAACAGGTGCCACTTGAAGTTGCTTTTCTGATTCATTGTTTCTTCTTTTCTAAAGCCCATCTCATTTATATTTGCCCTCCTAGCCGACTTTGGAGGTGACTTTTTCTAAATGTACTTAACAATCCTGCACCCTTTGATTTTGTGCGATGCGGTGAAAGCATGGCTTAGCTAATGTGTGTGTGTGCACTGCTGCTTTTATGAAGGGCCACAGGTTCTTGAAATGACACTGCTTCATCTCTCCCCTTTGTTCTTCCTGCCTGAATCATGGGTGAGAGAAATTTCAAACTGGATGTCATTTAAAAAAAAAAATAAATAAATAAATAATAATGACAATAATGTTTCTCTCTAACGTGAGCACATGAGGAGAGTTTGCAGTTTCTGAAAAAAAAACACATTGAATCTAAATCATTCCTATGACTGGATGTATCTCCAGTGTTCTCTCTCAATGACCACAACTTGACCCAAAAGCTTTTTCTGAGATTTTATTTTAAATTTTATTACCTGTGAAGCCAGTGGTAATTAAAAGAAAATGGCTAATTGCCCATATCATGCAGGATCTGGGGCTTTATTCACAAAACACTGTTTTCCTTTTTTTTTCTAACAGAAAAAAAATGCTGTGAAACAATCCTGTGTCCCTTAATTTTAAAGGTTTGTTGTAGGAAGTTAATATTTTACCGCACTCGTTTATGAGCTTCTTTTCTTTGATCAGTTTAGACTCATTCAGAGCTAATGATTGCTTGGTGATCATTTCTCCTGGCCTGTCTCAATAAAGTCACAGGTTTAGGTATTAAAGGAATACTCCTAACATTTTGGGCAAAATACTCTTTTTCCATCTTTCCCAGACTGAGACAAGATGTTCGATACCATTTTCACCTCTGTACGTCCACTAGTTTGGTTCCTGCCAGTAGTATTTTGTTATAGCTTAGCACAAAGGCTTGATGTCTACAGGAGTCATTAGCCTAGCTCTGTCAGAGTGAGAAAATAACCCTTACAGCAACTCCAAAGCTGCCTTATTTACACGATGTATCATGTGTATTTGAAATTTGACATTTTTTACAAAAACAAGGGTCGTTTTAGGAGAAGTTAAATGGTAGGAACTGCAGCTGCTGAACATTTATGTTCATCGGTTCTCGTTCCTAACATCTAAGTTAAAAAAATATCGTGTATTTCATATACACGATACATTGTGTAAGACAGCTTCAGAGTTGCTGTAAGGTTTGTTTTTTTCCACTTTGACAGAGCTAGGCTAATGACTCCTGGAGACTTCAAGTCTTTATGCTAAGTTAACACAAAATGCTACCCATAAGAACCGAACCATTAGACGTAGAGAGGTGAAAATGATATCAATCTTGTCTCAATTGGAAAAAAGGTGTTGTGCCCAAAGCTTTTGAGTATTCCTTTAAGAAGACATCTGAAGTCCTACAAAAAACAATCAATATACAGGTATTTATGAAACAAAATCTCCACTTTGAGTTGAGGATGGTAGAATCAGGATGAACTTGCCTCCTTTTGCTCATCTGTTTTTTCTCCCAAATCTCATAAATATAATTCCATCTATGAAAATCAAACGGTCAAGGTGTAATGTGAGTGGGAACATATGTTATTGTTGCTGACATATCACAGTATCAAATCATTAAAATTTTGGTATAGCTGAAGTTTAGTTGGAACTTAAGAGAGGTAACATTGAATTAGGTGTCATTTGTAGCGGTGAGCAGTGGTTTTGTCCAAAACCTTGCCTTGGGCCGCAGATACAGTTGATCTGGTTAAAACACCCTTTTCCTTCTCTTCACTTGCTTTTTTATTATTGTTGCATCCTCTAGGGGTGTAGAGAGAGGATGTTCATCAGATCCTCATCTTTGAGGCTTCTGACATTATTCAAATCGTTAGGAATATACAGTAATCTCTTGTCAAATCCTGCCTCTTGATACAGTTGTGTGTAAATGATTACCTCAGTCAGTTACTGACTCTTGCTTGGTTAGTTTATTCTCAGGATGGTTATCAACATTAAACTCTTGCATTTTGAATAAAGCAAAGAATCTGATTGTGTTCAGCACAAATAAATCCTGTGAGGTGCAAAGGTTCATCTATGAGAAATATTTTGCTGTGTCTGGTTGAATGAATTATTTTGCTTACAGGGCATCTCTCTGTTTGCTGTGCTTGAGGAAAGATGCTGGGATCTAAATCTGGGTCTACATTGTTCATCGTGCTATTTTTTGATTGACAGTAAAAACGCAACCAAACTGATTGTAACTTCAGTGACCTCCATAATGTCAGGTCCAGTTCATAGTGTCATTTCCCCGGGTTGATAAATTGATTTATTACGTATTTTGAATACATTGTGATTATTTTCACAACATTTTATTATAAGCTGTAATACACATAATGTGCAAACACACAAGGCATGGCATATGGAATAACTAGCAATTCACTACAAACTGTCTATATATAAACCATATTTATTGTATTAACATTTAGCTTTAGTTGTATTGTGATCCCATTCACTTTGTAAAGTGATTATAATTTAAGAGTAATGTATTTTTTTTGTTTCCTCATGGTATTATATCCCTCTGTTTTTGTATTTCTGTTGTGCCTCATTATATTTTTTTAAATATTTTTCCCCGTACAAAAATGTTTGTTCTGTAGAAGTGGAGAGGCCAAACGAAGAGCTGAAAGACAGCTGCAAGATAAGAAAAACTTGTCTGTAACTGCTGCTAAGTTGATCCCTGAGCACTAGAGGAGCCGTACCTCAGCCAACAGTGTAGGTAGTAGAGGCGCAGCAGCAAATAGCTTACTGGAGCTAAAGCCAGCGGATCATGACAGTGCAAACATGATTATTGACAGAAACACAAAAGGAGGTTTAGTGTTGTCTCATCCCAGCTGTGTGAAATTTCAGCCGTACACAGACATGTACAAAGAGGGCAGGCAGGTGATAGTGTCAGAGAGTATAACAACCTACCCCCACACCCAATGTGCAGATTATATTATTCTCATATCCCCATGTGGTTTTCAATCATGACCCACTTTTGGGGGGACAAAGCCCCTCGCACCCCTGTTGTGCTCGTAATGGCTCTGTCTCCAATTAATGGGGCCGTCTGTATTTTTGTTTGCGTGCATCTGTGTATACTGATTACCGGGCAGCCTAATTATCCATTTTCGGTGACACGAAGGTGTTACAGACATGCTCTTTTTGCCTTTGCCCACCTCCTGTTTGATTCTTTAAGCCTTATTGCTCTTGACAACCTGCCCCGCAGAGAATTCAGTCAGCCCATTTGTCTTACCCATTGTGGACAGAGTGGGGCACTGTTCCCTTACTGACTTTTTCACTCATATGATGTATGAATAGTGTGCCACCACTTTGCAGTTACCAGTGGCTCATCATTGCACATTTGCCTTTACGTTTTGCTATAATTGTCTGGCAGCATATAAGAGTCATCGTTTACTGCTCCTGAATATCTGGGTTTACTGTTACTGAAATTAAGTGGATGAAAGAGTGTTGAAACAAGTTATTAAGCTGGCCAAGAGTTTAGCATATACTATTTATATTGACATGTACTGAGCATTTCAGAGAGTAATGGAGCTCCAGAGTCAACACTTGTATCCCAAGGGATGAAGCAGTAATAACACTGGTGAGCATAAAAACAATGGTCACTCCGCTGTGTGCAGCTGATCTATGGATGAGAGCCCTGGCTGAGCCTGGGGTTGCCCTGAAATCATTTACCATTATGGCAATCCGCTTTGGCCTGCCAGGAAAAACACGTTCAGATGGATTGCAGCCAGACTATTGTGTTTTTCTCAGGATGCCACCGGGTGACAAGCAGCCGTGGGGAGTTTATTTTAAAAGTGCCGGTGGTGGTGACATCAGCAGCATTCATCTCTGACACTCCAGTGTTGTGTTTGCTTGGCTTTGATTTTCATCATCTGTCCCTCACGCTCGTTTGTGTAGGTGACAAGCAATCTGTGATGATTTGAGTCACGCACAGTTAGTTTACAGTGTGTGAGGTGTAAAACATTTTATTCTGTTCTCAATTCAAATTGAATTCTTACTGTGGTTGAGTGTTTATATGCTGGTTGTTAGATCTGTACATAATTTTTTTCACTCTCTTTTTTGTATTACTGACTTACATGGATTCCAAAATGTACATGCAAATATACAGTATTTACATATGTCACGAATGGCACAAAGGGTGTCTCTTGCAGCAAGCAGAGAAAACAGAGGGATTCCTCAAAACACACTCATGTCATTTGAACAAAAACATCCCCACTGAGTCTCACCTAGTAAGCATACACTTTCACACAAAAAGCACCGAGACAAATACATGCAGAAGCGACGAGCATAAGCTTCAGAGCAAACAAGGGAGTGGAACTGGGAAACCTTTAAAACAAATCCTTGAGCGGCAGGCCCTGTGGGTGTCAGGGAGAGCTCTACCTCTCACCTTTTGAGTTGCGTGTTTGCGCACACATGTGTTTGCTTGCCTGTCTGTGTGTGTTTGCATGTAGTTATGGATAAAAGTGTAGTGTTTGCTGTCTTAGCCTGCTTGACAGCTGTCTCTCAGCTAAAGCTCTTTCCAGTATTTGCCTTTGAATAGCATTCAATGCTAATGGAAAAATAAGCATTGGAAGGAGAGGCAATTTGAGAGAACTCATTAATTGCGGTCAGGCCTTTGTGTTCATTGACTATGAGAAATGGACAGCCATGAATCACTGTCCTTTTGAATTTCCTCCACCCAGTCTATATTTACTCCATATTAATGTAACACAGCTTGATGAATACTTGAACAAGGCTCTGACTAGTCTGTGTGACTCCAGTATGAAGTTTGAGAATGTGCAGTCATTACAAATTAATCTTGAACATGCTGCTGATGAGTTCTGTGTCTTGCTGTTTTTCCACTCTAGCACAAATATATTTAGCAGTATTCACAGATATTCATACAGAGATATGTACAACTAAGATCAAAATGTTAATCGATGTGAACTCTGGAGTAGCAGTGCAAGAAAATATTGATAAACTCTAGTATCATGGTTTTATGTTTTGTGATACTATATCGATTCTCAGGAACACTGGATTTTTAATTGTTTACATGCAAAGAGTCATGGCAGTGGTTCATTTTGTGTTGTGTTCAAAACCTTGACAGCTGAATGCAGCAGTATTGTAATCTTTTTGTGCCTCATTTTGTGGATATGGTGGCTCTTTATACTTGGACAGTTTTCCTTAAATTAGATTTAAAAAAAACAAAAAACACAGTATATCGCTTTGCTTACAGTATTGCAATGTATCGCAGTATATGGAATTATGATATGTATCCATCCATATGTGGCCAGATTCTTGCCAATACACAGCCCTATTCTGCAGTGATGTCTCTGAGAAACTGTACAGTAGAAATAATACAGTGTGGACCAGTTAGTGTGATAATGAGGAGTGAGACTTTAGTTCACATTCAAAACTCACAACAATTTAGAACCAAAAAATATCTACCACTTTGATTAAAATATGTATTTATTGATAGAACTGGCAACCTAATACTTCTTTTATGCAGTGATATTTTTAATAGGCAGGGCAAGTGGGACTGAGACTTTGATTTGAATTTTATTCTTGAAGCCATAATCTCGAATACTTCTAAAAAGTCACTACCGTCTTTCAATCAGCCTGCATGTTCACTTTTTCAAAATCCAGTACATAATCTAGCTGTGTTTGTATTTTCTGTGTGCCATCTGTGGTTATCCCTGTTGTCATCTCCCAGCCCCAGACAGCAGTCTGTGTGGCTGTAAAGCAGGCTGGGAAGCTGGCACCTCTGGGCACCCGCACTGAAAGCCCTCTTTAACCCTACCCTCTCCCACCCATCCTCTCTGTCCTCTCGTCTCCAACTCCCACATATGCTCGCAGCCTATCGCTTCTACTCTCCCACTGAAGCAGACACACTGTCTTGTTAATTTCCTGATTGTGTAATTACATCAGGAGGTTGTTTGTGCTATCAGAGGTTTTGCAGTCATTGTTTGGGCTGCGTGTGTTTGTGTGAGATGAGTGCCAGTGATAGGCGGCTTCGGCTCCGTGCTAGCAGTATCTCAGCCATCAGAGATAGCAGCCATGCACTCTCTGACTTGTTTACATACCACACACACTCCTGAGGTGCTCTTTCACCCAGCTCCTTGTTTGGAATGAGTGAGACCTTGTGTCAGATAGGAAAAGGTAAGAGTTACAGCAGCGCAAATGTCATGGTGGTGCAACCTTGCCTCTTCTTCAGAGGGAAGCTGGGAAGAAGCCGTGTCTTTTGTAGGGCAAGCGGATGTTTTTCAGAGCCAGAGAGTGCAGAGATACTATCCAGCCTATTAACTGTAATTGTGCTTGTTTTGAGTTCATTTGACGAGGAGTCGGAAGAAGCCAGCGGAAGGGGAGGTGTCGTCCTCTCACATCAGACATGAGGCTTCGGGGGGAGGAGGAGAGGAGGTGCAAATGGGTTTAGGTCCCAAGGAAAAGGGATTGTAAGATTGAGGTGATAATTTCCACTGCTGTTGCCCACCCTTCCTGGCCCTGGTGATACTAATCTCTCAATTTGTTTTGCCTTCGTTACTCCATGCTCGAAGAAGGGCTAAATGACAGGCTCTAAACAAACACTTGAGACGATAAAGGGCAGGCGGCTGGCTCTTGTAAGTGGGAACAGTTATATCCTAAAAAAATATATTTTACAGGGGACACTGCTGGAAGGACTTAACAGTAACATTTTACCAGTAAGAAACACAAAAAATTAGAGATGAAATCACAGCATCTTCCTTATGCAACTTTGCTAGTTATATATTTCTCTTGATCTCCAGAATTACTAACAGAAGATGCATGCTGCTCATCTCAGTGACATGCACATTATTTTAAATAACATGCATTCTTAATCAGACCAATAAATGCTGTCAGAATGCTTCCTACTTAAGTTTAAGAACATATTACGTGGTTTCCAATCCAACATAATGGGATCACCCTGTAAATACCCTTGCAAACAGCTACGCTAACAGGATGTGTTAGCCTTTCTTTAGTCATATCCCTGGTCAACCTGACTGGACTGCGTTAAGCAGACACCTGAATTGATGGTCAAGTCTTGTCAGGTCTTCACAGCCTAAGCCACAAGGGGATGATCCACAAATCACCTGCTAAGACTCTTTGGAACCAGAGCTGAAGCCCTAAATCCCCAAGTTTACCTTCCTACCTATGCTTAGTGCATTTACTGTGCACCTACTTGGCAGGTCAGAGGGTTTAAAGATTCCTGGAAAGGCTATGACCCATCTGCTGTAAGGACAGCTGGTGTCCAGATTCACCGAGATTCTGTTGCAAGAGTAATTTTTTTTTTTAAATGTACTCATTTATTTTATTTTATTTTATTTTTTGCTTGAGCTAAGAGCACAGAGCTTGTGATTAATTCACTAAGAAATGTATGCAAGTCAATTTGTGGCACAAACCAGCACTTGATAAGAGCACTATGCAAGCAAATGGCCTCCTTAATCACCAATTACAAGCCCAAATTGCATGTTTCAGCATGAAGATTGATTCACCAAGGCTGGCACCCTTGTGTCCTGACGTGCCCTCTATAATTGATGTGCTCTCTGATCTGATTTGAGATTTAGGATGGAAAATACTCCTGTTTGCCTGACTTGCTGGTGACAGTGTAGCTTGTTGCAGCAATCATAGCAGCAGTTCTGAATGGTCAAACTGATCTCAGTGCTAACACCTTTTTTTTATTTTACATGTGGCACAGTAATCTGGGGGAGTTGTCTCAATAATTAGTTCTCTTAATTGTGTTTCCCACCAACTGCTCACAGTTGGTGAATGAATGTGGCATTCTGATTTTGTAATTTTGGTTATACACATGGTCTTCCTTGTGCAGATTTTTATGAATCTTGGCCCTGTTTTCAAACTGGAAGCTATGGGGGAGTTCTGTATTAATAATCAAAAATAATTTTCACATCACTTTTTAGAGTGGTATTTCCTGTGGTAATTCCTGAATTTCTAACTATCCCATCACAATATGTGTGTTCCACTAACAAACCACAACAAGTGCACAAGAGTCTGCTCAGAACATACTCCCTTTTGTTTTTTGAGTGCTCAGAATGGCAGTACATATATATATATATATATATGTATTTCTTACACTGAACATTAATTAGATTTCTTTTGTGCCATCATAACCAATAAATACAATTCCTTAAAGCAAAGTACCAACCTTTTGGTCCCCAAAATATCCATTACAGATTAATGGCTTTACCTGGTAATGACAAAGTTAACATTAGAGTTTTCCCTTTGTCTATAAATTAGTCAGTCTGCAAAGCCAGAACGCCTTTAACTTTGGGAGTTGTTTGAACTCTTACAATAACATTAACCTCTTACCAAGCCCTACTGTATATACTGTACATGGATCTCGTTGATCCAAAGTCTGAGATGCCTATGAGGTGGGGGCTGGAGGGGGAACTAACAGAGGAGCTTGGCACAGTCAATGAATAATTTTTAGAAGAATAATGATTAGAAGATTGAATTTGGATGTAGAATATGAACTTGGTTTAAAATCACTCTGATGCAAACAGAGCAGGGCACAACACATCAGATAATTCTGTTTAGATTATGGTTATGGTTAAAGGAAATGGTGTTGGTTGCCTTGTCTGAGATGGGTTAGGTCCATTCTAGTCCATCCTCTAGACTACTGGTTTTCAATGTGGAGTCCAGGGACACTCAGGGGTCTTTGAGGGGCTTCCAGGGGGGCCGCAGAAAAATGAAGAGTAGACCTAATTTGATTTCACTACAACCTAATTCACCAGAATTTGGTACAATATAAAAAATGTATGAGTGATTACTTTAACATTATGTTTAAATCTCACCATTTTGAATCTATTTGTCAGTGTTCATATATGACATTTAAACAATTTAATACTTAATACAAAGCAAAGTATCTTTTCATGTTAAGGCAAAATTACTTATGGCTTATTGAAAGTCAACTTGCAGTTCCAGAACATGAAAACATTTATAAAACCCTGGTGTGGACAAGATCAATGCTAGAGGTCATTAGGAGATTTGCCTTTACTGTAGTTGTGGCATATCTCAGCTATTGTTTCAAAGTGTCTGCTATACATTCTATTAGTTATTTTATCATCTCAATGAAGAAATGAAGAAACTATTTGAAAAAGGTAATTGACATGTAGTAGACAGATCAGAGCCATGTGTCTTGGTCTGCTTGCAAGTGGATTCCACTCCATTCTGCCTGTTATTATTTAATCCAGTCATGAGCTCTGTCCACGTAGAGCATGCGGAATGACAAACATAGCTGCCTTGTGCCTCTCACCCAACCTTTCTTTAGGTACTTAATCACCTTCAGGAGGATTGTTTCTCCTTTGGCTAACTTCCCAATCAACAGCATGTGATCCCTAGTAAGCCGCCTTTATCAAACTAAATACTTGATCCGGACTAGGCCGGGGGCTGAAGATGAACCCCTAAGGAGCCAGCTCAGAGCGTTTTTGATAGCAGACTTAAAAGACAAACGTCTTAGTGGGATATATGTGACCGATTTTCAGGATCCAATCCGCAGATCATCCTAGCTGAAGATGCCATGTGAAGCCCAGCTTTGTTGACCTAGCTGTATTGTAATCAGACTATCTCTGGACATGGTGTTTGTTTCAGCAAAACCGCTACAGACTGAAACATTGTCTCAGATCAGTATATTTTTCGAATGTGCACTGACTGCACAATATGTGAAAAAAAGATCATGTAGCTCTTTTTCATTTTGATGAGGTGATTCAGAAATATATTGGTGGTCTAGAATAATTCTGAATTGCACAGTAGATTATTATAGTGTTGCTACACAGATATCTAATACCTATGATCTAGGAAAGGCTCTTAATTTTTTTGATTGTGCAAACTATAACCATAATGTATACTCCCATTCCTTAAAAATAACCCGGTATGCCTCTGCCTCTTCAGGGTCAGTCACATATTAACAGGCAATTGGACAGTGTCCATAAGCATTGCAGGATGGCTGTCAAATTTATGCCTTTAGGAGACAAATGTCAAATATCACAGGCATAACATGCATTTTATGTGTATATATAGTACAGTGGGCCATACCTTGTCCTATTTTACATATGTTAAATATGATCTAATTTCATACATAATATTAGCTTATATTTTGCTCATTTTGCCAAACCATGTTCAAAATTTGGTGCTTTTGCCTCAGGATTGAGTGCCAATTAATTGATGCTTGATGTTTGTATATACTGTTACTACATCTTGACTTCTCAAGACTCTCAGATGTACTTCGCTTTGGATAAAAGCGTCTGCTAAATGATAACTGTCAAGACAAACACAGACCATGGAGAAGGAGAACTGTACTCTGTTTGAAATGACATGTTTTAACCAGTAGAGGGTATAAGTACTCCAAGAGGAGCTGGTCTCACTTGCAGCCCTTATTATTTCAATGCACACAACTGCCTTGCAGTTCCTCATATCTCTATAGCCTGTCTGCACAGTATGTGTGCAGTGATGTCATACCTCATCACAGCACAACAGCAGGAGCCACTGCCATGGTTTTTGAACCAGTTCTTTTCCCTTCTGTGCATCAGCTGGTGCCAGTTCATTTCTCACTGCATGGAATAAACAGAGTCTGGCAAGCTGGAGATAGATCTGTCAACTGCTCATAGGTCAGCATCAGCATTAGACTTTAAAAATCAAATGAAATTCTTAAGCCCAAGGTCTTGAAAGTTTGGAGAATGCTTAATTTGAACTGTTACATTTTCAAGGTTTTTAGCAATTGCATTTAAAATAACAATTTAGATTAGATGATAAAGGCCTTGAGAGTCTGGAAATTTTGGTTTAGGTACTTTGAAATTGCTTGAAAAGGGCTTGAATTGAGGCTGTACAAACCCTGTAAGCCTCTGTGAGTCTCTCAAATAGGGGCATGCACTTTGAAGCATAGCGTAGTTGTAAGCTGTTGTGTGGGGGGTTTGTCTTTATGTCATAATGCAAACATCAGTAAGCTCCTTCAAGACGTGAAAGGGTTGAGTATGTAAAGAGAAATATTTAGTGAAGTGCAGGGTATGTCAAGGAACTTGCTCTGGGGAAATGATGATGGAGAGGCACACCAAAGATTGTGTATACCCTAGAATTTTGGGGGGAAATAGTCTACCACATCAGTTCATTAAATGAATCATTTTAAGGCCAGTGTCTCTTTTTAACCCTTTAAACTATGTGAATGCCTTTGCAGCTATACATACATAACATCAAGCATAGCAGAGCACATCAACAGCAAATAACTATAAACAACTAGTACAGGCCTTGCATCACTATTGGTAACTTCTGCTTCCTGTCATTGATATTGGTACTTAATGATGCATCTTAATGGTAACTTTCTTTCTTCCTTTCTTTCTTTCTTTTCCTGCAATGTTGTCAAATATTATTGTTTGTTATTACCAAAAAATATCAAAGAACACACGCCATCATATTTCATCAAGTAGAATACTTGTGTTGTTATAACAAAAATGTAGTGTGCATGTTTTATTTTTGCCCCCAATGGTCTTGAGCACCCATAGGAAACATAGGATCATGGCTGAGTAACTACATTGAATGCTAATGCTAAATTCCACCCGGTACTGTTTTAATGTAGCTTTGACCTTGAAATCCAGCAAACCATCTACAGTGAGGTGCCTTCCCCAAGCCAAAGAAATAGAGCAAGACCCAGAGACTACTCCTCAGTATATGAGTCAGAATAGCAGCAGGTGTTGTCTTTGTCTGTTTGTAAAGCCAAACTTTATATCGCTTTAGTCATTACATGTTGCCACTTTGAAATGATGTGCATGGAACAGGCGAGAGACACATATAGGTCACCATGGACCTAAAGATATAGAAGCAGTCCGCTGCTGTGTACATGGCTGCTCTGCTCAAGAATGAGGTTTGTACATTTTTGCCTGAGGGTGGTGCTAGAAGAAAGGTCATGGGGTCACCAAAAATCACAGTGTGCATTCTCTGGGGATCATGAATATGCTCACCAAATGTCATGGAAATCTGCCTAATCGATAGTTAGATATCAAATTTGACATTTTGGTCTAAGTGTGGTGCTACAGAAAAAGTTATGGTGACAGGGCTCATGCCCTGCATAGCATGAGTACACTCAGCAAATCGCTTAGTAAATTGTACATTACATTTAGAGATATGTTGTGAACAAGTGTTGTCCACAAGTACGGCCTAAGTTTACCACAATCAAGAGGGATCTTTCTTTGGAGGTATGAATGGTATGAACACACTTAGCAAGTACCATGGTAATCCACTCATGATTTAGTGATTTCTTTTTTAAAAACCTGAAATTTTGGCCTGATGGTGGCACTAGAGGAAAGGGTCATTAGGTCACCAAAACTGACAGGGTTCATCCCCAGGGCAGCATGAATATGGTCACCAAGTTTCACGACAGTCTGCCCAGTAGATTTGAAATGTTGTACTTCCTGCTACGTTGCCCCGCCTGCCAGTGGGGCATAGATGAATCAAGTAGATTTTCATCAGTGGTAAGTAGAAATGGATAAGAAGAGTCTTAAAGTAATAGGTCATCCAAAAGTGAAATCTTTGTCTTTATTCTGGTCTTGCAGCCTTCTTGTGCTTAGGAGAATTGCAGTTATACGTTTTTTTGTTTGTTTGTTTGTTTGTTTGTTTGTCTTTTTGTCAAAAATAACAAATGGATGCTGATACAAAAGTAGCTTTTTTGTTGACTATTTTAGAAACTAAGTAATATGGAGCTTCTTTGTGCTGTAATAGGAAAAAAGAGAATATTTGCATAGTTTGGGGGGTTTGGAATTGATATTTTTAATAAGTTTATCAGCTGAAAGGTGTTTGCCATGGCACTTAAAAATGTAACATAGTGAGAATTTTAGCACCATTTTAGCACCTTTGGGAAATTTGTATTTACCATTTTATTATGTAGGTCATGTGGCAAGGAAGAACTGACTCACTTTTCAAAACGATTGGCCAAAAAAGGGGTATGGCAGTGGACATGATTAACATTTGATGAATATCCAACATGTGGAACTCATATCTCTGCAGTTGCATAGTGTTGGCAGAGGTATGTACTGAACTCACTGCTTTCTAGTTATGAACGTGTTGCTCAACTGAAACATTCATATCAGTGATAACTGGACTCAAAACATTGGGGAGGCTAGAAGGAAAACCAGCTTACCGCCCCATGGTATTGTACACATAATACACAGTCAAAATTAAGCAATAAAATAACAGCTTTCAAGATTTCTTAGAACAACATAGCCTAATACGTTTATTTCAGTCATTGTACTGTAATTTGCTCTCTGCAAACCTTCATCCTCTCTCAACACTAGTGGCTATTGTTTAGTCATTACCAGTTGCTTTTGTAATTTCACTTTAAATGCTATTATTATTAACTAAATTGTAAATTGAAACTAGAAAAATTATTAACGAAATCCAAATTAGTCACTAGTACTTAATTAAATAAGAATTAGTATTAATTCATAACAACTAAAATTGCAGTAGCTGATAATGGCCGGCACCATTGTGACTAAAAATAAGCTCTAATGTTGACTGCTTGGTGAATAAATCTAAAAATGGCCTTTAATATTAGTCTGTTATTCTGCCTTTTAGTCATCCTGTCCAAATTCACATCACAAAAGCCTTGGGCAAATAATTGCCATTTGAATTGACCCTAAAATGCCGACCAGAATGTCTTCTTGTGTTTGAATCATTAGTGAAACAATGAAACCTTACGTAAGTTTATCATCATTCCATTTGTTAACGGTTACATTTTGAGCAGATTTTAGATATTTCATAAGTTTAAATTCTGGCTATTTTCTCATTCTCTATCAGCTGGATGTCAGCCTGAAATCTTCTGGCCCTTCTTAATTTCTGTGAGTCACAGACACATTTACATGAATCCATGAAACCTTGAACTCTCTCAACTTAACTTTTGAGACATTTTGTACATTAGTACATCAGTACATCTAAAAATTCAGATATCACTACCCTTGGCAGTTGGCACTAAATAAGATAAAGCCAGTAGGGAGCATTGTTGGCACATTATAACACTGTGGTACTACACCAGGGTGAAGTATGAAGTAGTGGCAAAAAATATATAAATAAATAAATAAACTTTTCAACAAAATGAAAAATCTCCCAAATTAAGTAATTAAGAAATTTAGGTAATTTAAAAAATTAAGTAGGTAATAAAGTACCTACAGCTAAAAAAAACAGCAGCACTGTTACCTTATACCTTGTAATCCCCCTCCTTGTACTTTTTTTGGAGCAGAACACAGGTTAGTGTAGGATTTGTCCTTGAAGTTCTGGTTGACCAGGACCTTCATATTTCATCCTGAAGGGCTGTTATGTTGCACCCTGGCCTACATGATGACCAGAACAAAGCGGGTGAAATTTAAAATATGCACATTAGCATATGTATTTATTGGCATATGGAATTACAGTGGTAAAGCATTGCTACTTCTTGAGTTCTTGACCAGGTCTGCCAGACTGCCATCTTCCCCAAAGGTCCTCCAGTCAGCTGGATTGGAATACTGGAAATCATTAAGGAATGTAGCGTTGTTAGGGCACCATCAGAATGGGAAGATTTTTCAATATTTGTTATTACTACTACTACTATTATAAAACCAGGCAATTTTCAGCTTTAAAAAGTTCTAAATTATAGGCTGTTATTCTTATGTCTCCATACTTATTCAGGTAATCCCAGTGACTGCAAACAGCCTGCTCAAATGACTAGAAATACTGTACCAACAATCAAATGTTGTTTGATGGAGTACTGTTCTTATTCCATGATGCATCTGGCCAAATGAATATTCCTGGATTACCCCCCTGACCTGCTTGTCAAAGCTTAGGTTGTTGTCAACATGCACAACTGAATTTCTGGCCATTGGCTCCACACTTGAAGAAAGCCTACATATTTCTTCTTAAGGACTGACATAGCGGAGATAGGTCGACAGCAGTTTCTGTTGTATTATCATTGAAGTATTGCAAATGTTTTTAATCATCCAGGACTTTATATCTGCAAGGTGCCCATGGAGGTTGTGGTGGCAGTTAGAGTCGCTTGGTCTGAAGGTATAACAGACAGTCATCAGCATAAGAGAGAAAAAAGATGATGTGTTTGCAGATAATGTGGGGAATAAAGGAGGATTGTGCTGAGGACGATGATGGATTACTGAATATTGGTGAGGTAAAGCTGAAGTAGGTTAGTTCTACATCTGCACTTCAGATGGTAAATCATTGTTGCTTGATCAACTGTATCAAAGACATGCATGTTCTAAAAAAAATAAGAAAAAAATAAAAGAATTCCCTACATCTTGCAGCTTGTAAGAGATCATTTGTTACTTTGAGTAGGGAAGTCTCTCTGCTGTGTAGTGGTCTAAATTCTCATTGAAATTTCTCAGATGTTATTGTTCATAAAACAATGTCAAAATGTTAGTTTTGGAAGAGGCCTGTAGTGATCAGGAGTCCAGGTCAATTTCTTTAACGGATTTCACACATCACTAACAAAATTTTTCTTTCTACCTTGTCCATCCCTTCAGTCTCTATTGTCCCATCAATAAAGGCGAAAAAGACTTAAATGTATGTATCAAAAATGGAAGAGAGATAGGAGTAAAGCCAAAATTATGGATTAAATACATAAGTTTCTGGTAGAACGAGTACGGAGCCCCTAAAGTGCCAAAAGGAGTTTGTTTGTTTTTTGTTTGTTTGTTTTCTTCTTTTGTGTACAAGATGCATCCAAGATTGCGTATTAACTTGTTCTCACAAGATAATTAACTTGTGCATACAAGTAAAATAAATAAATAAATAAATATCTATCAAGACTTTAGAGGCACCACAGAGGAAAGAGTTGTAGACATATTCTGAACTTTCTGGGTGAAAAATTTGAAGATTTTTTGCATTTTTTTTTTTTTTACTTAAGTATGGGCAGTTCTAGAGAGGCACTGGGAGAGGGACTGATGATGAAACAGTGTCCTAGGATAATGATAAGTCTTGGAAATGAACTAAGAGGACAATGATGGTCTAGCTTCATTAACCACTACCAAATATTTTAAAATTTGTTGTCATAATTTCATAAAGGACTAATATCTTAATCCTCCATTATTAGCTGCGACCAGCAGCTACAAGCTCTATAGTTTGCTCCATTTGTCGGTTGATCGGTTGGTCAGTTGGTTGGTTGCTCCACAAAATTTCCCCACCTAATGGAAAAACTGTGGCCCTGTAGCGGCCACAGTTTTTCCATTAGGAGGCTGAAATTTGGCATTGAGGTCAAGGGTGTGTGTGTGAAGGTGTGTTAGTGTTCATGCCGATCGGCAAAGAGAGGGGCATGACAATGGGAGTGGCCTATCACAAAAAGGCACATAACTTCTAAACGGATTCACATAACATGGCCAAACTTGGTAGAAAGACACACACACACACACACACACACACACACACACACACACATACATACATAGACATACACAGACACTTGGGGACTGTTTGCCCCACCCCTACACTTTAACTACACCCCCTGTAATAACTCATCAACCGTTCATCAGCTGTTTGTCGTAGACTCTTGTGGGTGGCATCATTGAACTCAGTAGAGTTCCTTTTTTATTAGTGTGGTTAGCCCCATCCCCTATACTTTAGCCACGGACCCTTTCATAACTCATTAACTGTTTGTTTTATGCACTTGTGGGAGTCATCATTGGACTAAGCAGAGTTCATTTTTCATTGGTGACAGTTTGCCCTGCCGTCTATACTTTAGCCACGCTCTCTTTCATAACTTATGAAGCACTAGTAGACTCTTGTGGGAGGCATCATTGGACTCAGCAGAGGTTCCTTTGTCAGTGGTGTGGGTTGGCTCCACCATCTTGTTCTATTTGCTCCATCCGTTTATTGGTCCACAAAGCTGTGCCCACCCTATAGCAGCCACAGTTTTCGACCTATGAGGCTGAAATTTGCCATGGGCATCAGGTGTTTGTGAGGTAGTGTGTGTGTGTGTGTGTGTGTGTGTGTGTGTGTCTGAATGCATGCGCACATGGATCCATATACAAGCTGGTCACAGCTATTGCAAATTTGTGCTTGTTATTTTATTTATTATTGTTATTTTATTATCATTATTATTATTTATTTATTTGTGATGTGATGGGTGAGTCACAGCAGTAGAGAGCAGAGTTATGTTGAAGAGGTGGAAGTGAAAAAGGTGGCTAGTACCT
>OMLF01048475.1:19941-35605 GCA_900302615.1 Holocentrus rufus | reverse complement strand
CAGCTGTTTGTCGTAGACTCTTGTGGGTGGCATCATTGAACTCAGTAGAGTTCCTTTTTTATTAGTGTGGTTAGCCCCATCCCCTATACTTTAGCCACGGACCCTTTCATAACTCATTAACTGTTTGTTTTATGCACTTGTGGGAGTCATCACTGGACTCAGCAGAGGTTCCTTTGTCAGTGGTGTGGGTTGGCTCCACCATCTTGTTCTATTTGCTCCATCCGTTTATTGGTCCACAAAGCTGTGCCCACCCTATAGCAGCCACAGTTTTCGACCTATGAGGCTGAAATTTGCCATGGGCATCAGGTGTTGCTGTTATTTTATTATCATTATCATTATTATTATTTATTTATTTGTGATGTGATGGGTGAGTCACAGCAGTAGAGAGCAGAGTTATGTTGAAGAGGTGGAAGTGAAAAAGGTGGCTAGTACCTTCATGCCCATCCACAGTGGGGGAGAATTGATAGTCTGTATGTTAGGAGATGCTATCAAAGCCTCTGAGAATACAGAAGCAGCATTAAGGAAGCAAGAGTGCACACAGGGGCTAAGGTTAGGAACGGAGTGAGCCTTGTGGTCAGACACAGTTATCTTTCAGCTCTAGGTGGAGAAATGCCAAAAGACAAAAACTCAATTGAGAGTGTACCTTTTGAGCTGATCAAGGCTGAATGATTCACTGAGTTGCAGAAATTTGCTTGCAGGTGCTTGAGATGGAGAGCAGATATGGTTGTTGAAATCACCAGGTATTAAAATTCTGTCATATTGGGGTCTGATGAAACAAAGCAGGTCTGAGAACTCATGAATGAAATCTTTGTTGAATTTGGGGGGTCTGTAGGCCAGAACACAGAGCAGAGAGGTTTTACCATTAGTCAGGGAGTAGACTGATTCAAAGGAGGGGAAAGAACCAAGAGAGATGAGTGAACACTTGAAATCATTATTGTGAGCCACTGCTGCACCACCATCACAACCAGAGATCCTGGGCTTGTAGGTGCACAAAATCTGGGGGAGAAGCTTCAGTCAGAGAAATTTGTGTTAATAAAATCCTAGGGAAAACCAAAACAATGTTTTTTGATTCTCGCCATCGACTTTAATGACATCTGTCAGTCATTTTAAATTTGGGATTACTCTGACACTGAACCATACATTTTTTTCTTCCTTTTGTCTCAGGTTAAATTTTAACTATACTAAACCTGCTGGTAATAGGCCCTTTTTCTATACCCTCTAAACCTCTTGATACCTCAATATTCTCCTAGCAAGACTGGTGTTATACCATTTTCATACTAGGCTTGGATGGTATTTTGGAAACAAGGTAGTCCCCTGGTTCTTTGAAATGACACCAATATTTTCATTATCATCATAAATAGCAAGTGAAATTTGTTATGAAACTGCTGACCTAAAGCGAGGTGATACTTCAAGCTTGAACTCCTCTGATAAAAAATTAAAATCAAATTCCTTCTTACAGAGAATGCATATGACTCTTATGCCTGACTTAGTTAATTTGATTCATTCCATAATTGTTTAGAAAGCAAAATGTCAGAAATTGTCCCAGAATCCCTGAGAATCCCTGAGTAGTAACCATGAATATCCAACAGTTAATTACACCATTTCAAGTTTAACTTAAAGTTTATTTAGAACCCTTACACATTGTTACAGTCTTGAATGGCTTTGCAGGCCCACAGTTTATAGAAAACAAGAATGATGCCCCCTGGCCTAAACCTTCATAGCGAGCAAGAAAAAAAAAAAAAAAAACAACAAAAAGAGTAAAAATAGAAGAAATCTTGGAAAGAATCACAGAGAGGGAGGCACCTCCAGGCCAGCCAGGAGTGCAACGGATGCTAAGCGGCAGTTGTTACCTCAAATCAAATACAGTCAATTAATCCAAATTAATCCATGGGACAGCAGCCACAGAGAGAGACAGGTCCTTCAACATTAGAGATGGGAGAGACCCATCCACACAGAACAACACAGACACTGGCCAGTCGCAAATAGGAGAGAGACAACTAGTTTAGTAGGGGCAGTACAGAGGAGAGAGCTAAAATAGAAAATAGAAAAGCATCTACATTGGCAGAAATTAGACCTAACAGTACAACTAGCACGACTACCAGGGAATATAGACCTCCCTCCATTCTTCGACAGTACTTAGGACTGACCAAAAGATAGAGAAAACAAATGGGTCTTGAGCTTGGCTTTGAAAATATCGAGGGAATTGCTTCCCCAGTTTCTGCAGATAGACCATTCCAGATAAAACGAGGTGCGGTAACCAACAGGCTTCTTATTAAATCTAAGAACAGCTAAGTGACAGAGCGGAGAGTGGAGAGGCGAGGTTTCAAATCAAAATTATCACAATCATTTTTGATCAGTGCCTTTTTTAGAAAGTCACTGTTTTTGCGGTGTAAACCGTCTAGCATCAACCAAAGTCCGCATCCACTAGTCAGTTCTTCTTATGCTCTGTCTAATCAGCTGTAATCACTGAATGTTAAGATTTCAGTTAGTGTAAATGTGTTCTTAAAGTGACAGATAACCCTTAAAGATTTGACCCATTAAACAGCTTGGCCCTACACACCGTTTTTAACCATCAAGGTCCATGTAAAAAGTCTGTGATCCATGGAGTTGGAATTTTCAGAATTCACAGTGCCATTTGATGCATTTAATACCAGGAACTATTTTATTTTTTTTTTAAAGTGCTAGAGCGGCAGAGGGGGTCGGCATGTTTGACTGGATTTGCTACACTGACTTTTCACAGGAGTCGTGTACTCAATGGCAGAACACGCCCCCATTCACCAGTTAAGATGGGTAGAGTTCACCGAGATGTGTAGCGCCAGGCATCATGGTTATTTGGGTGTTATGCCTCTGCAACCCTAAAACCTGGAGGTATGACCAAAAATTAAAAAACAACAAAAAAATCAGTTTTTAAAATTTTATTGATGTATTATGTAAATAATACATCAATAAGGGTTTTGGAGTTGCTGTAAGTGTTTTTTTTTTCACTTTGACAGAGCTAGGCTAATGACTCCTGTAGACTTCAAGTCTTTGTGCTAAGATAACACGAAATGCTAACCAAAGGAACTGAAACAGTGGACATACAGAGGTGAAAATGGTACCGAACATCTTGTCTCAGTCGTGGTAAGTTGGAAAAAGGCTATTTTGCCCAAACCGTTGCAGTATTCCTTTAATAACAACCATCTGAAACATTAAGTCTTGTATTATTATGTACAGCGTAGTCTACAGAGTTGGAGGCAGCACCTGCTTTGTTGTTGGATACTTCCCTATCTTTTGTAGCTTTTGTAGCACCTGTTACAGTTACCAGCTCTATGGAAGACTGACATTATAGGAACAGGGTCATAAACAAGCATCACTCTGGTATTTTGAAATCCCAACATCATTACGGAAAAATTGAATACTCACTGGCTTTAATCAAAGTTGCTGATGAAATGCACAGATGAGGTTATCTGAAAACCATGCATATGTAGTCATGAAGAACTTAACATTCCACCTCAACAATTGCAAATGATTTCCTGTTTTTCTGCTCAATACTATGCTAATATCTCACTGTGGTATGGATTTGGATTGGGGTTGTTTTTTTCCTCCATAAAATGTGCCCCATTTGCAACACCAGAGGATTTTTATTCTGTATGTTTTGTTTGTTGGTCTCTGCTCTGCTGCCATTAGTGCACATTGTACATCAAGTCCAATGAGTAAGTATATAATCCATCCCTTTTTCCTTCCAGAGGGTCTAATCCAGGGAGTTCTTGTAATGATTATTAATTTTTACAGATGCTTTTATCCAAAGCCACTTTGTAGCTCAGGAATCCTCCTTTTATACAGAAGATTTAGTCTTGGTTTTACTGTTGCCAACCAGCTGTACCTTTGATCAAGGGACACTACCACAGTTAAATGTCCCACCATCAGAGTTTTGAACCCTCAGCCCGCCCTTCTGGTTCACTCCTTAGTCCCTCACTCAGTGTTTGCCTCAGAGCCTCTTTCGGAAACCGTCTCTTTTGTGTTCCCCTGGTCCCTTGTACAAGATCAATTGCATGGTACTATCGTCATGTTTTCTTACAAAGGCTCAAAACCTAGAGGGCTCGAGACTTATTTTTTTCTTCTGCTTATCCACAATGTCCCCCTACACTGGCGACACAGGGGTGTTTATCTGAACCAAATAAGAAAACCCTAATCAATCCGTCCTGCTAAACCCGCTAACTCTGCCCTTCCCCCTCCATGGCGGATCTTGCTGCATGTGGATCAAATCAGAATCATCCACTAATTGACTATTTACAGGGCTCGGGAAAAGCCCTAATGGACTTGATATGAAATCCCCCCTCAGATATTTTAAGTGTGTTTTCTGAGTGCCTTGGCGAAAGAGAGGGCTTTGCCTTTTTTACAAGACGGCCAAGTTAAGCCCGTCAGAGTGTGTCGGAATGGGCAAGGCAAGCCTTGGCGGCTCTTAGATGGGATTATGGGACGACAGCGGGAAGGGCAGCACGACATAGGGGAGAGGGGTATGGCCAGATCTCCATTCAATGAGTTCCAGATGGACTGCGGCCCCAGGTTCTCACACATAGATACTAGCATGGTTAAGTTGTGCTCCATGAACGGCTTAAATTTGGCTTCTTTATAATGAGTTTGACTGGGGTTTTATGTGGAAAGTTAGATAACATAAATTTCAGTGCGCCTGTCCTGTCCTTTTATGCACTGTTAAAAGTTAGCTGTACTAAGAAAAGAGTCAGTAGTGTTTTTTGCCTTATGAGTATTACCTTGTTGTGTGGCTTTTGTTTTATCTTTACCTACCTTCCTCGGTTTATTTTTTGAGATACCCTGGTACTTCATTGGATAAAGGCACATACCATGAAACTACAACGTCCTGGGTTTCAAATAGGCCAGGACCTTTGTTGCATGCTATCCCCTCTTTTTCCCATAATTTCCTGTCTGTCTAATGTCTGATAAAGAAAAAAATATCCATTCCAATGTTTTGATCCTTAGAATATTTATATATTTCAAGGAACGTATTTTAGTTTTGTTTTTGTTCTCTTTTTCAGATTTGGTTGGTCCCAGCAGCAGTTCGCTTCTGCTCTCACATCCATATTCACAGCCTATCCTCAAGGAGACCAGGAGAGAAGAACCTGTATTGACTCACATTGTATATGAGGAAAACCTTTTTATGCAATGCACAAGCCATATGCTCTAAAAGAATAAGATATTTGAATGTGTGCACTATACTGTCTATTTACAGTGCATGTTAATGTTCTTTAAATTAATGCTATTCTTGGGAAATTATTTTATTAACCTTTAAGTTATTTTGAGGCTTCATACACTACCCAGAATAGTTACACCTTTCAGGCACTGTCATTTAAAGTGTGCTCGGAGTACATAGCTCAAGTCAACTTCGTCAGAGTGTGATAACTGTTGACTGAAAATGTACTTTTGACATTTAAATGTCAGGCAGGTTAACTGAGTAAGTACCTACCTACCTACCTACCTATCTGCGATGTAGCAGTACATTTCAAGATACCTGCCTGTTGATTTTTGGTTTGAGTGGTAGCTCTCTGTTACGAGCCTCCCTTCCTGTGAAATGCATCAACAGCTGAGAGAGATGGAGAGAAAAGAGGTGCTGACACGAACCAGGACCTACCTATCACCATAACTCATGATCTAATGAGTAGCCCATGTGAGAGAAAGCAGTGCCCTGTGTTCTGTTGCACTCGTACTTTCTTCTCCACATTCCTTCCAGCAAATTTGCATCACTTTGTGGTTTTATTGCAGATCATTTCAGTATTTACAGATTGTTACTCAGATGAGTACTCTACTGTTTGAGCAATTTTTTGTTGACTAGCTCCTAGTCATGTAGATTTCTTTTCCCCTCCGAGGATCGTGTGTAGTACAGTCAAACAAGCTGAGCATTGAGAAAGTTGCTGAAGACTTCTGGTTCATGGGGTCTGAAAACCATTAATGAGGTGTGTGTGTTTGGAGACTCTCACATTAACTGGAAACCATGTGAGCATAAATTTCAAAATCACATAGAGCCCTTTTAAACATGTAATTACATGTTTTGACCCCAATTGTGCCTTTCAGTGCAGGAGAGAATGTCACCATTAAAATCCATGTTCAACTTTGGCAGTTTACTTGATCGCATGCAAACATTTATACCTTGTACATCCTAACAAAAACCTCATTACAGTTGATGTCTGTCTCTCATTTACATCCAATCCACCATACAGTCCTTGTATGAAATCCATTTCAAATCCAAAGAATAACTGGTATTAAAGTTTACATCTTTGCTTTGGCCTGGTGTGTTTATATGTAGTAAAATCTAAAGGGTGAAGTCATGTTCTTTGAGATATGAATTGTATGTTTGCATATGAGCGAGGAAACATGAAACCTCCAGATTTTGGCATGCAGTTTGAAGTGGCGTTCTTTCCTACATTAGAAAGACTGCTATTAAAGTAATGGAAATTTTGTTGAATAACTTGCACACAACTCTTAAAATGGGAACTCTTAAAATGTCCATTTAACTTACAGTAGTATTTATGAGAAATGCCAGCAGGAGGCTTGTGCCAATTTCTCTACAGAATATTGGAAAAGTAAATTTGATTAGAAATTATTGCAATATGCAGCTCATTAATTTTTCCTTTTTTTAAATTTGAAAATTGATGTAATGCTTCTGTATTGTTGCATGGACAGTGTCAACTCTACCAATGTTTTGGATTAAACGTAACACAGTAGGAGGCATAAAAATGTTTATTAATCAGGTGTGCAAAAATGTTGATATATTCAAAAATGTTATATTGAATTCAGTAACTTGAAATAAAGGGACAATGCACATCTGCATGGTAGATCATTTCCTAGAAACCATCCCTCCTTGTCCGTACAAGTTCAGATTCTGCAGAACAGGACCGGCAGCCTTTCCTTCAGCCTACATGGCCACTCAGGCTGTTTTGTATTTGCAGTCTTGTAAGGATTTTTCCAAGTCAGTCATTTGGGACCGGGATTTGTGTGCAGCTCTCTTTTCCTGTGCTCGCCTTGGCTTAACAACAGTTCTTTAAGCCCCATCTGGTTTGCCTGAGAGCACTTTGTGTGTCTGCCTTCGCTAAGAATATTGTTTGGAGTGGTGTGTTTGGAGCCAGGCTCTGAGCTCTAAGCACACTACTGTGGCTCAGTGTTAGACTAACCCCATGGCCATTTTTCAGATAAATGTTTTTATCATGAACTGGATGATTAGCATAGAACTGTAAAAAATACTGGATGAGTCTTGTACCCTGTTGCTTCTCACGAACACAATGAGTGGTCTTGTGTGCCTTTCACTTGAATGTTTTTGTTTGTTCACCCTGACAGAAAATTTGACTGATCTTAGCTATCAGTTCTGGCCAGCAACTTAAATGTATTTGCGCAAAGAATTCATACTGTGCACACCTCAAATTTTCTCCCAGATATATTGACTTGATCAATCTCTGCGTTTGTGTACAAAATACACTTTTACCCCTCGGCACAGTTGAGCTAATCCCATTTTTGGCACACTTGAGTAACAATTTGGATCGAAGGGAATCAAGCCGTCATCATAGGGTCCTTTGATGACCCGGTCGTGGCAGGTCTCCTCTAAACTATGACATCTGTGCAGTACATTTTGGGGTGCTGGCCAGGGCACACCAAGCTGAACGACTTTAACTCAACTTGAATCAAACATCAAAGCAGAAATAGCCATTCAAATGGGCCAAGCGGAGCTCTTGGACAAGATGATAAAGCTCTCGGCGCTCTGTCATCATGTACCTCTTCTTCAAGAGCAAGCAGAGCAATCACTAACTCATCCTTTTTCATTTTCAACAATGCCTTCCTTGTGCCTTCAGGTTAGCATGCACATGTAATCAGATTACTTGCAAGCTGATGTCCACATTTGCGTTGTAATAACAATGGAATTCTGTAATGCTGCTTGTGCTTTTTAGTTAGGGTGACCAGATTTTCAAACGCCCAAACCAGGACACTATAGTATATTCCATATTGCCAATGTGTACGAGCACATTCATGGCCATTTGTGCATGTAATGCTGTGTCATGCATCAGATAGCTCATATGTATGGATCAACTCGACATTTTACTGATACATCAACAGCTGTGTCACACTGCCGATGTATCAGTACTGTCTTCATTTAAAACAGCCTGTTATCATTTCCATTGTAGAATCTTGGATTGATAAGTAGGGCTGTCACTGTCAAATGATGAAATTTTTGGGTCTGAATAAACATAATCTATCAGACCTGCAGCCTTCTTCTTTGCTGTAATTCCAACCAGACCAGACAGAGCTGATTGACAGGCCTACCAACTAATTAGCTACCTGTTCCACAGCGAGGTGTTAATGCGACTGGTTGGTTAATGTGTGCCTACGCTGTTTTGCTGGGCTTTTTTTTTACATTTATTTATTTATTTTAATTCTTGTTTTGAGGAGATAACCTGCTGAAACCAGGACATCGAGACGCATAGCTTGAAATCAGGACTGTCCTGGTCAAACTGGGACGTCTGTACACCCTACTTTGAGTTCATGCTCCCCTTGTAACTAGTGATGCTCTCAGCTGCACTTTCAGCTGCACACTGACAATAAAGCGTCCTATCTGCTCACGACCTTATACATATGCCACACATCAGCATAACAAAAGTGGAGGTCAACCTCTGAAACTGAACCCATCACCACATATGGTGCATGTAACTGTGCTTAAGTGAGAATTCATGGATTTGAAGGTGCAGAGTACTCATACTGACTACTCTGTGCCAGCTCGTTCTAATCTAATATGGCTTTTGAGTGCAACTTGGCAAATAATCATGGCTGTTTTCAAAGTAATCTCCCATTGCTTAGCATAGGTAACTATAAAGGGGGTTTGTGACCTCGATTCATTTTAGACTGAACAAAACAGCTTTCTCCAGTCGCCCACATTAACTGTCAGTCCAGTGGCTCCCTGCACTGCTCAAGCCCATCTGGTACTGATAGGAGGGGTCCCGGATGGACACGGCGCTCTGTGCAGGATAGGCTGAGAGATCTCTGTGAGGCCGGAGCGGTGACCCTGGCTTCCTGTGGTACAGAGGTTGATGGGTTGATCTATCTCTGGATCCTGGAACAGGCGGAGAGGAAGAGGAGGATGGGGGGATGACAGGCAGACCTCGCTGGACTGCAGATGAGTTGTAGACTCCTAATTCAGCCTGTGGCCGTGACGTCATGGACGGGGAGGGGTGTGGCATCACAGAGGTGACGGTGGCAGTGTTGGTGAAGTGAGCAGTGAAGGGCTGGTATGGGACCCCCTCCACTGTCTGCACACTATAGCGGGGGTACGGCTGCACTGTAGCCCACATGTTGCAATTGAGTGA
Organism: Holocentrus rufus; assembly: GCA_900302615.1. NCBI lineage: Eukaryota > Metazoa > Chordata > Actinopteri > Holocentriformes > Holocentridae > Holocentrus > Holocentrus rufus. The sequence goes on along the minus strand of OMLF01048475.1, from coordinate 26,264 downwards.
AGGGCCATTCAGGTCGTCTGCATCGCCCCCACTGGATCCAGACTCTGTCTCCATGCTGCCGTACATACAAGCCTCTCTGGACGATATGGCATCGGTGCAGTATGGATGAGACAGTAGCGGAGACTCGTAAGAGGGAGGTGAGCGAAAGTAATGCTCCTCCGAGACCGCAGGTGACGTCTCCAAATATGGCCGCTTACATCCCAGCTCCAGGTGCCGGGCATTATCTGCAAAGAAATACAATTTACCCTATTGCTTTGAAAACCAAAGGACTCCTAATGGTTTGTTGAAAAACTGACATGCAGGGTTCGTACAAAGTCTTGAAAGTTTGGAAATTGCCTAATTATATCTGTTACGTTTTTAAGGTTAGGAATAAGCTTGAATTCAAATATACTCTTGTTTGATTTTCAACATAATCTGGTGTTTCATCTACACAATTACTCATGTAAGAAATCTTAATATTTGAAACGATCCTGAAATTAGCCAGCATTAAATAATCCTGATGAAAACTACAATCAAAGTTAATATGAACAGCTGGTAAAAAGAAAAAATTAACAAAATGACAATATACATTTATTGCTGTGGGTATAAAGAAATTCTGTAAACTTTGTTTTTCGCAACTGCATTTAAAGTAATAATTTAGATAGATGATAAAGGCTTTGAGAGTCTGGAAATTTTGATTTAGGTACCTTGAAAGTGTTTGAAAAGTGCTTGAATTTTACTCTCAAGAGGCTGTACAAACCCTGGACATGTCATGCTGAAAAATCATTTTACAGGGCTGAAACACACCTCTGTGCTTGAAACAGTGATAAAGAAGACCAGGGTCTCTGCTCTGTGGGAAGTGGTTTGAGAGAGGATCTTGGGGGTCTGAGTTAGACAGAGGAACCCCAGGCTCATACTGATAAGAGGAAAGGACTTGAGGGTGCCCCGCCAGAACTCCAGCTCCCAGCTTCCCTGCTAGGTGACTATGTGAGGAGATGAGCCTCTGGCGAACCATGTTCTTCGATATCACAGGATATTCTTTCCTGCGCGTTGGTAGCAGCAACAAGAGAGAAACGCAGAATTAGCTGGCCATGCCCACACTTTCACTCTTGCAACAAAATCCTCAAGGGGGCAAGCTGCAAGGACTTACAAGGAGTAAAATATTACATGTTCTATGTACTAATAAGTTCCACAGTAAAATAACTAGTTGTTTGGTACCTTGTTTTTAGAAACATACCCCTGAAGTCTTGAAACACGCAGATCTCCTTCTTCACTGCCTCGGAATCCTTTGGCAAAGGGATTGTTTTCTATCTTCAGCTGAGTGATCTGGGGAGATGATCAAGCTCTCATGTTGTTTGACATAAACCAAGCCAGAGCTAATTGCAATCAGACTTGACATAATTGTCTCACTTCTGAACATGATGCAGGGTTTGTCCACCACACAAACTCTGTTGCTGTCTTGTTGTTTGCGAACAGACATTCACTTCAGTCTTGTTTTCTGTTACAGTGACACTAACTGGGATACACTGCACTATGCTACACTAACAGCGGACTATGTAATGTAATGTAGAGTGTACTACTCTAGTGTGCCATACATTTGCAATACTAAAACTAGCTTTGCAGTTATGCAGATGAAAGTTAGATAGATTTTTTTCTCTCAAACAAGTTTTTATCCTACATTCCTCATTCTGGACAAAAAAAAGTTTATCTACTGTCTTAATCTACAGGGACATATTTCAACATTCAAACTAAGCTACTGTGAAATCATCCAACATTGTTTACCTTCATTCACCCTCAAAAGAAAGACTGAGGCATTAAATCAACTACATCCCATTTCGGCTATAAAACAGCAAAGAAAATTCAAGTGTCAAAAATGGACAGTGATGCTCGTTGGTTACCTTATGGTTTTGATAAGATGTGACGGAGATGAAGGCTGTCTCATGAAAGACATGAGTGCAGTAGGCGGTGTTCTTGGATCCAAAGGCGTTGTTTTCGTCTGCCTTGACTATGTGTAACCTGGGCTGGTACTTGTGCATAGAATTAAGGATGATCTAAGGAGGGAAAGAGCACGTTTAAATCAAAACTTGTCAGTTGGCAAGGTGTATGAATAATTACTGTATCCCACCACATAAAGGATACTTTTTTTTTTTTTTTGCTAGGGTTAGTTTAGAGCTGTTGTCTAGATGCAAAATGGAGATATTCCACTTTTTGCTGTTTTCCCCTAATTTGCTAATATTTGCTAAGCTATTTTTCTGAGGGTGACACAAACAAACTAAACATTTTATCAGTCAGATGTCACAATCTACAACACTTGCTGTGCTACATTCAGCATAGAAACTTAGCCTGTAAATGCATGAGTTGTTGATGTCAATTAGTTCAATGAACAGTTTATCTGCGCCCTTCATCTCCATCACACTTGACTTGGATTGGGAGCGCTGTGCATCAGCGTAGCAGTCAGCATGTGTTGAGTGCGCTCAGTGTTTAGGTTGTTTGGGTGGAGGCAGGTCGGCTCACTGGCACCAGTCTGCTCGCTGCAGCCTTGCGGTCTGCTCACTGAAGCGTTAGCAGCAGTAGGGCAGGGTCATCACTAGTCCAGCTCTGTCAGGGGAGATAAGCGTCAAGCTCTCCACCTCACCTCCCCTCTTCACCTCCCAGACACACTCAGCAAGGCTTCCAGCAGCCTTGAAGAGCCTACTCCTCCAGGGGGCTCCCAAAGAGAGGTGAAGACTGTATGGGGCACAGAGGGCAAGGCTCAGGTTGAGCACTGACTGGCCCAGCACTCACATGCTCCTGTTGCCCAGGCAGGCTGGAGACAGACATGAGCTACTGGCTGGTTCACCAGAGACTTTCTTTTGGCCTTTGTCTGCTCTGCTGTTTGGCTGGTGTCTGGCCTGATAGTGGAGACTAATGACATCTGGTCAGGGAAACCTTCCATTGATCAATTCAGAACCAAATACATGCTTTCATCTACCATGCTCTTACATTTAGTATACAGATGCTTGGTGTCATATGTGCTGGGACTGATTTCTTAATGGAGCAATAAATAACATTTTCCTGATCTACAGGCCACAATGATCATAATATATGTGCAGTGGTTATGGTTATTGATTAATACCAATAACTTCAGCCTGCTTTGAAACAAAAACTCTTCGCCACTTGGGTGTGAAACAAGCTAATTTGATTCAAGTGGAAACTCCCATGTGCATCTCTTAACCTGCCAACAGTAGCAAGCGGGGCCAAGACCACTGACACTCTGTTTTTACTGCTGATACTGACCAGGTCTGTTGTCAAGAGTGGGGTTGATGGGTGCGGGCACTTGGGTAATATATGGAGAAGACTAAATGTCATGAATGTGAAGGGCCTCGGGTAAAACAGTCGTCTCCTGTGGATTAAAATACAGTCATTCCTCGGCATGCAGTATCCATGTACACAGCCCTAGAGGACTGTGCACTTGGCACGTGTTTTCAACATTGTTACCACATTCACAGGCAAAGTTATCTCAGCAATAATTTCTACTAGACTGAATTATTATGTATAATCTTCTTGCATGATACCAATGGGCATGGTGAGGCTCTTGGAGCGAAGTGTTGCAGGAAATAGGGTTTCCCATACCAGGGGTTTTCTGACATTTTCTTGGAATGGAACAAAAAATTAGGCCATAAGAAGATTTTTGTTGTTGTTGATTATGTGCTGAATTGTGTAACTGCTCGCACTGCACATTGGAAGTAAGAAGTAGTGAAAGTGTAACCAATTATTTCAATAGTAATTCTTGCACATTCTATGATTAGGATCATTTCTAGTGGATGAAATTATACTTAACTATTAATCATTTTAGGGGGTCCCCTGGAACCCCTTCAAAGACCCCTGCGAGCTCCCAGACCCCACTTTGAGAACCACTGCCCTCCACGCCTACTGGTGTGGGCGTCATCTGGGCTTAGCGTGGCCTCTAACTCGCTCTGTCCTCATTACTCGCCCTTATCACTGGCCAGGCACTCGACTCAATCTGACAGCGGGCCCCGCCACTGATCTGAGAGGTTATGAACCTAATGAGCCTGCCCACTGACGGAATGGCTTCAGACAAGCTATCCCGGAGTCCCCCTGGGGAGCGCTGCCACAGTCACACTCTTCACCTCCCTCTGCAGCTCGCCTCCTCTCTCTCTCCTCTCTCTTATTTCCTTCCTCTGTCTCACCCTTCCTCACTTTTTTCACCTTTCTTTCAGAGCTCTGCCTGCCAAAAATGGCTTTATGATTTTGTTGCGCATACATTTTGGATACATTTTTTTCCAAACAGGCTTATCATGGAATTTCTGGAATATTGGGGAGTTTTGAGAGGACTATTCCAGAAAGAGAAATTGAGGAAATTTGATAAATTCTTGTTGGAAGTCTATGAATAGTCATTTCTTTCACGCAATCCTTGCATTAGATGGTGATTTTCAGTCTAGCTGTAGTGGAAACAAGACTTGTTTTCCCCATAAAAAAAAAATAAAAAATTAAGAAACCAAGCAAGACGGAATAAAATTTTTTGGTCTTTATATCAGGGCCTTTATGGGAACCCTGTTTCTGAATGATAAAAGCACTTGACATGGCGAGGAGGTATTTCACTTAGCACTGCTCCGTAGTGAGTTTCATAGCTGCACAAAATGAGTTGCACTTACCCATTACCAAACTGTCTCATTGCACCCAGTGCATGTAAGATTTATTTTGACCTACTTTGCACTTAGTTCAACTTCACCTCTTCTCACCCACAAGCTAAAGTTTACATTGTTAGCATCATCAAACTTTTAATCACTTGACCTTCCACTGACAATATGATGAGGAACTTGTAGAGATGACAAAGTCCTGATGCTGCTTGCATTTACTTGTTTATTGATGGTGTTCAAGCATTAGTCAGGAGTTATAAGGTCAACTTTCCCAAACCACAACAGATGTGAGGCAGTAGATCACAAGGCTTGCATGTCCCCACATAGTTAACTGAGCTTTAGGATAGAGGATATGTCATTACCAATTAGAAACAATTACATTTAACAATTATATTCAATTACATTGTTATTATGTATTTAACATTCAAGAATACTGTGTGTGTGTATATATATATATCGGGTCCCAGCCGATGTATACACATACATATGTATATGTACATGCCATGTATGTGTATAGGAAGACTGTCCTACTTCAGTCAAGTCTTGAGGCCACTTTTTTATTGATTTATTTTTGACGTATTAAACTGATTGATTTTATTCTTTTGTTTATTTTTTCCCCAGCACTGCAAATAATTACAAGGGATTTCACCTGTACAAACCTGTGTAGGTAATGGGCTACAAATGCGTATTTACTGATTAGCCAATTACTATGCCTTGATTAACTGGTGTTGAAGGCAGAGTACAGACATGTTTTGTAGATCTGAATCTCTGTTTATCCTTAAAAATGCATGAATCATTTTGTTTGAAACAAAATGTTCATTTGAAAAGACATGCACAGTATTTATTGCCTATTTAGTTGAAAAAGGCTTGATTTGCTCTGGTCTTGGTCTTGACTTGGACTCAGCCTTGTTTTGACTATGTTTGTGGTGTTGGAGTTGACTCTGATTTGACTAAGAAGGTCTTGACTACAGGCCTGCAGGAAGGTACTCACATGCCCAAAAGGGTCCAAGTGGTTGTTTGTCAGCTTGAGCTTTTGAAACGATACCAGCTGCCTCATCCAGTGAGCTCCTGTAGCAGGGGAATCAGGGTGCACATAGAGCCGTCCTGGCATGGCTGGCTCTGCTTTACCTGCCACCATCCTAAAAACAGATTGAGAGATGTGCAGGAGCAGAGTTATGTGGAGAGAGGAGAACTGTAGTTGCTGCTTTGTTAAGCATCAATTTCTCAAGGAATATGGCTCTGTTCATTTATGGGTCACTAACACTGTTGTCCATTCCTGTCACAACACCAGCTTACCATAATTTAACCATATAATGGCATAAAGCACTACTGATCTCAGCCCTCATGGCAACAACTCCCTGAGGCTGGAAAGCGGTTGCCTCTGCTGTAACATCATTACTAATTATGCTTCTCCAAGGTGTCGCTGAAGAACACCAGAACCCACACTGGCAAAGGCTGAAATTCCAGGCCATCCCACTAGATCAAAAACAAATGGCTGCAAAATTACTACTTTCTCCTGGAGAGTATGTGCTCTATTGAGCTTTTCCTGGCAAAAGATTTTGTTTTTTGTCTACCCATGGATACAAGCGGTGCCAGCACTGATGGTGTACAAGTGGCTGGAGGACTGCAGTGTCAACACCCCCAGATACAAGATCAACCAATGAGAACAACCCTGTTTGCTGTTGTTGTTGTTTTTTTTTTGTT
>OMLF01048475.1:4473-19921 GCA_900302615.1 Holocentrus rufus | reverse complement strand
TTTTTTTTTGTCAGGGCTGTTCAGTAAAGAGCTGCATGATAATGACAATCTGCAGCAATAACTAGCAACCGGACCATAACCCAACCTGTTCTTGTTTAATATTTGAAAAATTCATTTGAATGGATGAAAATATGCATGTTCATGTTCAATAACCATGAACTTCTTAACAAGAAAGGGTGACTGACTCATTTATCAATTAAAATTCCAGTAGCAGTATGACGTGTATGATTTTATTTCAAGGTCAACTATTCAATGGGTTTGGTTTGATTAGGCCTATGAATGGGTCTTAATAATGAATGTAGTATGAAGTACTTTCCTCTTAAATTAAGAAACGGGGGCATAGAGAAATATATAAGACCTTTCTGGTCTATTTCAGCCTTTGTGCTGATGTTGAACACAGACCTCCAGGGTTGGTTTGCTTAACAGTTTCTGTGTAAAAACATTGTAAGGATGATAAAACCTTACATTTTAATTCCGCTTTCCAAACCTGTATAAAATGAATAAATAAAAATCTATATATAGTCAAATAGCTAGCCTCCTATGTGTATAAAGGTATTTACACTGTGTGTTCTCAAGTATGATTTGGCACATCATGTGCAAGGCTGACTTACAGAGCTCTACTTGTTTAGCATGGAGGTATTATAGTCAGATACACAAGAAGCACACCTACAGATACTGTCTAGTCTCACAGTGCCTAGTCAGGTGGGATTGGTACATATATAAAACCACTGTCAATAAAGAGTTAAATGGACTGAGCTCTTAAGATTTGTATTGTGATGATGATGTATCTGACATCAAGAAAATCTCACCCATACTGGTGATTTCCAGTTGTTTTACATACTACATCATACATCATGCACACATACATCATCATACTACAAGACTTAAGAGGAGACGTGACATGAGAATATGCATTAAAACATTCCAAGAGTTCCATGCAGTAAATTTACAATGATTGAAGAAACTTGATAAGTGCTTTATTCTTTTGACAGCTTACTTCTTATTGATGTTTTACTTTTGTGCTTCTGGGCATGTTGAATTGAATATTGTTTCATACTGTACATACTTGTATAACAGACACTGATTTGGATGTGTTGTTTTATTCCAAAGATCAGTTTTTGCAATGATGTTTAAGTTTGTACATGAAGTTATCAGACCACTGTGAAAGCCAATATCAGCTGTAGGGCAGGGCAGCCTGTTGGCGACTTTATTGGAGACTCTAAGGCCTTGTTCACATTAGATGGTTGTCACTCCTCATTTTAGTGCTTAATCCGGTCAAGGTCACTCTCAGTACAGTAACGAGAGCGATAACTACAACTGCCAAATGCTTCCCCAAGAGAGCAGCGCTGAAAATCCAGTAGCAAGTTCTGTTACTCGCTCATGCGAGCAAGTGTTCTCAATCCTCTAAATATGCCTGTGTGTACAGGCACAGAACATGAGCAACTTCAATAGCTTTATTTGTTGAGCCCCAAGGTGCCAATGTGAATGGGGCCAAAGTCTGGCCTTTCTATTGTGTGCACACAAACCCTTTGAAGACTTTTACTGTCTGAAGTTTTCATTGATGCAACATGGATCTTATTGCAAAGCCACAAAGCGTCCTCACTGATTGAGACATTGTTTTCACTTCTGTGACCTATTTATTTCACATGCTCCGTTCATTCACTTTCCATGGGGAAAAAGACAAATCATTGCAATTATGTGTGAGACAATAATTGTCCCATTGATCATCACAGCCCTGGGTGAGAAAGCAGCATTTTGCTAACGTTGGGCAAACTTAATAAAGGAGCAAGCCTCTTTCAGATGCAAGGTAAGTTTAGCTTTAAATGCTTGTGCTTCTGTTCATTGGCAAGATTTCTCAGGAGTAGTTTTAAAAAGTTGCAGGGACAGGCCTGAGCAGATTCTGAAAGCACCATTCAGCCAAGCCTTTACCAACTTACCACTTGTTATCACAGAACTTGTAGCGGTGGTCATCAGCTGGGACGATGTCTGTAAGGAGGATGTACTTGGTTTTGGGGTTCATTCCTGTCACTTTGACCTTGTAGCTAGGAAACATCCTCCTGTCAAAGAGTGTGAAGAGAACAGTTTTATATTTAGAAATGATGTTGGCTTTTACCTTATGTTTGAATAACACGGCATGTCCCTACCAGAACTGACCAAAGCAACACAGATCTTGATTGGCTTTAATAGAAAGTTCCTCATTGAGTCTCTGAGATCAGTTGGCCTTAGCACCTTACCATACTGCAAGCATAGGTTCAGAGGTCCAACTTACATGCTTTGCTTACACAGAGAGATCCTTTGGCTTTTTAGCCAAATTAAAACAGTATGATTAAGGAGCTTTGAGAATGATGTTCATCATCAGTTTACACAAAAAAAGATTTGTGATTTCATATACAACTCATTTCAGAGAAAAATCTTTCATCCGAAGTCTGCCCTTGTTAGGACAGGATAATCATGTGGGTCACTGAGACGAGTCCTGGTCAGGATAAGTGTAGCATCATCACGGATAGTGCAGATGAAGATCCGATTAGCGCGCTGACAGCAGTTCGGTGATGTCCTTAAAGGATTGGGATGAGGAAGGTCCCGAAGAGATCAAGAGGCTGAGACAAGGAGGGTGAGAAGACGCATTCTGAGAAACCTGAGGTCAGTTTGCAATGACCTTTGTCTAAACATTAAGTGGATGAAGCCTACTTATGCACAGCTGACCCTAGTGAGCACATGGCACAATACGATCCACCAGTCAAACCCTCTAGCATTATTCTCCAAATATCGTCCTTACCAACAAAATCTCACTTTTTTGGACCTGGTATTAATTTGTTTCTTTGGGGGAGGACTGAAATCGTCTGATAGTTTTGAGTCTGAGTCTCCATAAAAAGTGTGGGAACATTCTGTATCTTTCATCTATAAAAGCGCCTAAGGAATGAGAGACAGAATATGCTAATATAGCAGACAAGGCCATAAAATATATGAATGGAGCTACCTTTCGTGACCTCTTCTGGGAAACCAAAAACGTTTTTGGCCCATCTGTGCCAAAGCAAAAGTTGCAAAGGGTTCTGCACCCCTTATAAAGCCCTAAGTGCTTTTTAATGGCACCCCAGATCGGACAACAGTTTAGACAGCTGACTCATCATTGCTCCAGAGACTCCGGTCAAAAACGTCTGCAGTTTATCTGTGCATGCTGCCAATGGCAACACATTCAAACAGCGCAGGACACACAGACTCGTGAAAGCCTAGCATGCTCTGTGGAAGGATGGTGTAGTGTCAAGCCCCCTTGGCTCAGGCTTGCTTCTCTGATTGGTGCAAACGCCCTCCTTCAAAGGCTGACACCATCCGATCATGTTACTGTAAATACTCCCTCACGTAAGAGCGCGAGAGGAGGGGGATTGAGGGCAGGTAATTTAAATCTCTCTCCCAGGCTTCAAATCCAATCAGTAGGAGAGATCAGTCCCGGTATCATCCTCACTGAAAGACGAGTTAATCTAGCAGGAACATTCAAAACAGACCTCTGCTCATCCCTGGCTCCAATCACACCATTCAGCCCGACCAGATGGAGGCCTGTGTCAACACACGTGGCCCTCACATTGGCATAAAAAGGCCATAACTACCTCGTCCAGCGACCTGTTGCTGCTGTCTTTTCATTATAACCATGGAAATGATTCTATTTGCCCAGCCAGCTGGCACAGATGTGCAGAAATGTTAAACACAAATGGAAACTGATGAGCCAAAATTGGTCTTAGTTCTACAGGAATATTTACTTAGCTGGGTCCCAGAATCCCACTAAAAATAGCAGCAATACCACCTGACTCAATGAATGAATCATTCAAATATCTCGCAATGAAAACCTAGCTGTGATTGTTATTCTAAGTTACAGCTGGTATAATTTGTGTTGCTGTCAGGAGTACATGAGAATTTTTTAGCATAGGGCGATAAGAGGAAATGGGGCAGATTCAAATTGGAAATGACATGCAACCCTGCCCTTATTCACTAAATTGTAATGGGATGCTGTGCCTTATCCTTGTGTCACCAGTGGCAGCATAATGTAAAGTACTAATTGAAAGCCTGCAATGACCCAGTTATGGGTCTTAGTTCCATCACAGTGCTGCCATCTGTGATCTTTACATACAGTGTATTGTCTTTTCTGCTAAAGTGAACCTACCAAACACAGCAACAATATTAGTAATTTGATTGGACAATGGAAGACAGATACATAGATAGATAGATAGATAGATAGCAGCTATAGCTATATAAAGTATAAAAAGAATTAACTCTGGACAACCAATTTCAAAGATAGACGAGTAGGCATATATACATCGGTGTGACTAAGTGTGTGAGTTTAAGGGGAGCATGAGAAATGGAAGTCCGGGAGTGTGTGTATGATATCAGTGTCAGGGTGTGTGTGTGTTTCTGTGCCCAGCCAGCTGTTTCTCTTAACAGTCCCACATGCTTAGGCCCTCCAGTGATCCATTCCCTCTCTGGGAATCTCCAGCACTGCGGGGAGATCAAAAGGAGTGTTGGGGGGGGGCAAGGGGGGATGATGAAGCGCTACAACCCACTAGACACTGGCTATTGTGGGCGCCGGACTCCTCTTATCACGCCCGCTGCCGCTCCGCTGACGGGCTGTGTACAAAGAGGGAGAGTGAGGGAAGAGCAGCACTGGGTGCTTTGAAGAGGGGGGATTACGGCCTGGACAATGACACTCACAATAACAAGTCTTCCAGGCTCAGCTAGGTGCTCCGTGGGAGTCGACTGAACGAGCTGCGTCTTGGAGTGGTGTGTAGACGTCCTGGATCCCGTGGGTGATGACCTACTGCTTGCTCTATACCTATCTGCACAGACCTTCCTCACACCTTAGGGTTTAGAGCTTGGCAGTCCAGTCTTAAGGCCACACAACTTCTTCCCTTAGCCTTAGATTGTTCCCATGCGGTGATATCATGGTGCTTCATAGAGGTGCATTTCCTTATGAGCATTGCCCGTGAATTCTGCGTACATTTTCAAGATATATTTCATGCCTAGACATGTGGTCAGTTCCAAAAATATTTGACAGGATCCAATGATAACCACAGTTCGTACAAAGTCTTGAAAGTTCAGAAAATATTTAATTTTAACTGTGACATTTTCAAAGTTTAAGGTCAGGAATATACTTGAATTCAAATATACCCCATGGAAAATGCTCGATTTTCAACATAATCTGGTGTTTCATCTACACAATCAACACATTTATTTGAAATGATCCTGTACTGATGATCCTGATTAAAACTACAATCAAAGTCAATATGAACAGCTGGTAAAAAGTGACAATATACATTGACTGCTGTGGGTATAAAGGAATTCTGTAAACTTTATTTTTCAAAATTGCATTTAAGGAAACAATTTAGATGAGATGATAAAGGCTTTGAGGGTCTGGAAATTTAGGTTTGCGACCCCTGTATAAGTATGTTTTGATGTTTTTTTATGATGTACTTATTATATTATATGTTTATTTTGTATGTAGAATAAAAATGACAAATTTGAGTTTTTGGTTGTTGTTGTTTTTAGCCATATCAGATTATCAGGATAAAAAAATGCATTTGAATATAGCTCACACATCAGCATACCACAACTAGATACCACAACTTTAGAATCATATTAAACCCACATAAATACATTTAGACTCTTTATATCTTATTTCCCGGTGTTCTTTTCTTAATTAAAAATGGTCTGTAAGAATTCAACTGTGCACAGTATTGTTTCTCTAATTTTAATCGATTGTGGCAGTTTGCTAAAACCGGAGGAAAGTTACATTGGTCAAGGCCCAGTTCTTATATTGATTGTCTATGAGGTTCTGTATTAAGCAGGAAGAACACCTCATTAATTATTAAGAATGTGTTGGTGCTTATGAGTTCCAGTCTGTCAAAAGTCTGAATGTTAGGACTTTTGATGTCATGCTAAAAGTTTTGAGATTAATCTTTCTGTCCAAATACTTTTGGAGCCCTCAATTAGGGAACTCACGTACACAAAGTTCAGCAGAATCTTAGCTGCTTTAGACTGAAAGTATTCGAAAACTACAAGTAATGCTGACTGTCCGGGCTTTAACTTCACAGGCAATTTATCATTTGATGTTCAAAGTGATAAACATTTTGAAATGATTTGATGTTCAAAATGAATGAGGTCTTCAATGTCACTCCTCCTCCTACACGCTCACCACTTCTGTCTGTGGTTGCTTGAATTGAACTGAAAACCCTGGTGCTGACGCACAGGGGATCCACACACCCCCATACTGCCAAGTTCATACCTCTGGACCATAATCCAGTCCTACGTGACTTTCCTGCTCCTCCTGCCCATCACTCCACTGAGTTTCCACTCTTTCCCCTCCTGGCTGACCAATGGCGGGGTGATCTTTGACCTTCCAATTCCAAACGGTCAGAAAAACGTACTTCCCGTCTTCTATCACAGACTTTAAATTAATCTTTTCAAGAAGTACCTCACTTCGCTTCCCCACCCCTCTTATCTACTGAAGACTGTTCAAGTCTTGCCTGACCAGGGCAATTCTGACTACACAAGTGGTCTGCCTGCCATCCCGTTGGAAAGCCTTTCACATTACATGGTAGGACAAAGCGACCTCACACACACAAAGACTCTCTCAGTCAAAAACATACTTAGAACAGTTCTAAGACATTTTTGCTCCATGCTACAGAAACTTTAGTCTGCATTTACTGGACAAAGGTTTTTCAAAGTGATATTACAAATATAATACTAGTGAAGAATTCTATATGAGACTTTCTTGCTTGCTTCCTAATTGCATAATTGAGTGGATTGATCCGGGCATTTAGTCATTTTGAACCAATTTTTTCCTCGCAATAAATTTGAACAGCAACTTATATATTTATAGATTTGAGCAAGTGGACTTTGGAATCTTGCTGATATAAACTACATGAGTGGGCATGGTTGTTATTGTCTTTTTCTTTCCCCTGTATCTAACCTTTTGCCAATGTCTCTCTTACATTTCAGTCTCAGTGAGGCTTGGACTGCTTCACACTCCATGAGTCTGCCCAGACTTCACTTGACCAAATCAAACACTTGGGAAGAATTTTGTTGGGCCAAAGTCAACTTGCCAACAATAGTTGAAGCTGCTACCATTTGTTTTGTTTTTTTTTTTTTCTTTGCCAGTCACTAAGAAGAATAATTTGGGTCTGGGGAGTTTGCACTATACTGACATCACATTACATGATTTCTAGTTAGTGAAATACTTCAAACTGTCAAACTTAATCAGGCATACCACCTTTCACCGCTGTGCCTAACATACTCCACTTCATCTCCATGGTAAACAAGTCCAGTATGTTGGCAGTATTTTTTGGCAGTATCAGGGTTGGATGTCCTGAAATGTCCTTGAAATACATAATGATAATTCCAAGGTTGCTGTGTATTGGCTTTGTTTTTTAACAATGTGAGACTTAAAGTTTTTATAATCTCACTTAGCAATGTAGAACATAACTTCCCTTCTTGCTATGTTTTTTGCAAAACATTTTTTAACTTTCTATTTAAATGTTATGTGTAAGAATTACTATTATTATCAGCAAAAGTTACCATATTTGCGCGTTCAACAGCCTTTATCTGCAATTGTTTGTGATGTGTTGATTGATATTTTAAAAAATCTGTCTTTTTAGATAATTTAGCATTTGTGTCCTTTTTTACTATTCACATTCAATTCCTAGATAAAAATATGTCTCTGTTGTCCTGAGTCGGTGTCACAAGTTTGACAGAGTCACATGACTTACACATATTTGGCTTTTCCAAGTTTGTGAAGTATGAACGAGACTCAGAAAAGTTTGAGACCAGTCCAGGTCCTCCATATTTTTTTCATTTGATTGTCTGCCCTGTCTGACTAATTTTTAAAACATTGTTATATTAATGTGTATAGCTGGAACTGCATTAACCCTTTACTTAAAATTGTTTTATACTGACATTATGAATAGTTTGAATGGTCATACTTTGACAACTAAACTGTTTAATAAAGTCAAATTGAATGCAGTGTTATACTGTATGTTACTGATCTAACACAGCATGTTTCTTCCTACAACAGAATTCAGTGTGGCTGAATGTCCTCTGCTGTGATAACAGCTAACATGCATTATTCATAACATTCTTGAATAATTCATTATGGTTTTCATATCATTTTGTGAAAGTTCATTTTTAGAGCTGTTGGTCAAAAGTGTTGGAGACAGTTTCTGTGTAACCCACCAGACTTGAACAGTGCCTTGCTGCAGACTGACTGTAGGTAAGCCCAGACAGGTTTTCAGCACAGCTGCATAGCTAAACCACTGCTCAGCCCTTCAAAGGGCTTTAAGGATTCAGAGCCCACTTTATCAGCTGGACAAGGGAAAGCCCATCTCTTATGGTTATGCGGCATTAAAGAAAAAATGTGGCGACCTTTTACATTTTTTACTGGAAGAAAAAAAATGACCCATGAGGAATGAGAGGCGGAGGTCGATTTGAGAGTCTACTCATTCTCTGGTTAATGTCCAAAGGCCTCGCTATCTAATCCTCAGGTCGCATTAAATCCAACCAGCAGAGCAGTCATTTGTGTTTTCAATTATGTATTCACTGGTGCAGGAACTTTTTGTCTCTTCCTGAGAGACAAAGTTATAACTGCTATATGTTACTATTGCCTGTCCAAACAGCTGGTCACAGAGAGGCATGATATTCATGTTGCGTGTTGAATCCATCACTTTAATACCCCTGTTCCTGTAATGTTCCACAAAGTTTACATTTTTGCACTGTAGAAGTGGTGAAACCTTTAACGTAACACATGATCAAAAAGACATGTAACATATGCAAAATTTCATGAGAGAAAATGAAAGGAAACAATTCCCTCAATGGAGACCCTTGTTTATTTGTAACTATATTGTTTGGCTTTTGTGGACAATGAATCTTAAAATTATAGTAACAGGCAGAGGGATGGGCGTTACACTTTTGGAGGAACTTTGAAACAAATCCCAATTTTTAAATCAGGGGATGTCTGAAATAGTTTGAAATACTTTGTGACTTATTAGTAAGGTTACTTTTAAAAGTGATAAATGCCCTAATTAAAACTCATAGAAAACAATAATAATACTAATACTACTACTACTACTACTACAACTACTACTACTAATAATAATAATAAAATTTATGTCAGTGTTTACCCACATATATGCAAATGCAAATACGCAAATTTGCTCACATTGTTAAAAGGTGCTTTGACACATAATTAAAGTCATTCAATTATTAAAATGCAAAACAGACAATAAGGACAAATTTGATACCTTTCCCCCAATAATTATGAAGGTTTAAAAAAAAAAAAACTTTAGGTTTATACTAGTAAGTTCTATTGGTAGTGCAGTGTGTTCACTGCTGTACTAACCTGCCTGCTTTAGTGATGATCATCTCTGTGCCGGCTTCATGGAACTTCTTCCACAGCTCCCTCTCATGAAGGACAACCTTAATATTCTCAATGTTCTGGGAAAAGAGAGGAAACTGCTGTTACACTCCACACAGACCATACCAATTTAGCCAGATGAAAACTAACAGCAAATCAAATCTTTAAAAAGTAAAGTTGAAGGGATCGCTGAAATAGTTTGAAATACTTTGTGACTTATTATTAAATTTATTTTTAGAGGTGAGTAATGCCATAATGAAAACTTGTAGAAAAAAGCTAGGAAGGTGAATCCAAAAAAAATACACTCTTGTTAAATGAGTTGTATTGATCTGTAGTAACAGTAACATATAGCGTTGCTATGTCTTTGTCCCAGTTAGTTTTTTATTCATGAAGATACAATTACATTGAATTTAGAGTTACCCCATTAAAAATATTATGTTGTGTGAAATATAGTCAATTAAGACAAATGAAAAATTATAAAGACAGAGGATGGCTGAGTAGCTTTTTTATGAGAACTGATTTAAAAAACTCAAATAAAAAAATTCCATTCAAAACTTACATTCACTTCAACAAAGTCCCAGCCTCTCAGGAAATCCATGACGCAACAAACTACAACCTCAAACCTCAAACTACCACAACAAACAAACCTCTACACAATGCAACAAGACAATATAAAGTGTAGGAAACATCATGACACAAATGGTGCGTTTGCTGGCATGGAATTTCAGCTATCGCTCCAAGTTCCTACCTGGTCGGGCTCGTTGCTGCTGGGAATGCTGGAAGTTGTGGACAGGCCAAGTCGTGATGGGTCTGGAACGAGCTCGGCCTCCCCGCCAGGCTGGACCCGGGTCATGGCGTCATCCGTCACAGCTGAAGCCTTCTCCTGCAGCATCTCTGTCGGATTAGGAGAATACTAAGCTCTCACACCTATCAGATAATAGCTGTAAAAACGATAAAAATCACTAGTCACTGCTCATTTTATTATTACAATACCGGTTCTTGCATAAGCCTAACCCCAGCCTATTCTGGTACACATCAGATCTGGCAAATGTTTTCAGCCACAGGTATGCTAATTATCCAATAAAACCCAGTGCTAAATGTTATTTATCTCATTCAATTTTGTATAACGTCCTTGGTAAACTGGACAAAATACACAACTGGTTATTCACTAATGTATACCATATAGTACTGCTTGAATGCACATTACATGTATCTACATACTGGTGAATGCAGCCTTTATATGAAGACTAATATATAAAGTCTGCCGTCCGTCCTATGTCCTTACACTGTTCCCTTCAACTGTATGTAAGGTCCTGTTAGTTTAGAGTTAGTGTCAACTGAGTTGCAAATGTCTTCACACCAATTTCACCCACAAAATTACAGGATTAATTTCATTCAGCAATTCAACATGATATTGATATTGATCTTGATATTGACTGATATTGATTTTCACAGAAATGAAGAGAAAATGGAGGCAAAAGCGACTTAGTAAAGGGGTCATCCATTAAAGATATAGGATAATTAACAAGTCCTCCTGCTAGTATGTACACATATTTTGGAATTTAGAAAATGGATAGAAGTGCTTGTCAAAAATAAATAAATAAATAAATAATGTTAATGCACAGTTCTAAATTATGAAATAATAATGCGATTATAGGAATAATAAGGATTATTATGTAGACTAGCATCCAGAAAATGTAATTAGCCGTTTTAGTTGAATCACATTCCAATGCAGTTTACACTCTGAACCTGACCAGTCCATTAAGTAATAGGCATTTAAAAGGTTAAAATTTACTTTCTATAAAATGTTAATTACAGCATTTTCAAATTGTCAACTAATTTAATAACTTCACACATTTTCCTCCTTTTAATAATACAATTAAAAAAGGGTTGATGATTACAATAACACAGCTAAAAGTACTGACCCCTTTTCCCCACCTAGTTTCTACATGGGCGCACACAACAGACAGTTACATCACATCTTGGAAAGTAAATGTAGATAATGTAAATGTAAAATGTTGACATTAGCCATCACCTCACACTTGTTAAAATGTAAAAATGAACAGAAATATCAAATATTTAATTCTAGTGTATATAATTCCTCTCTTAATATATCTGCTGGATTGATTAGGATTAAAAACTGACTCACTCTGGAAATGTGTGTGCTATTATAGGTGCCATTTTCTTCTGTGAGCCACATAATTTTTTAGCTGCACACTCCCATGCTTGACTATTATTGATGAAACAATACATTTTGAACGTTACGTGTGGAAGCCTAGCAGTCACTGAGGTGTCAGTTAATGGAGATCACGCTAAAGAATAAACTGAACGATTTAATATAAAATTCCAGCAAACTCATTTTTCATTTGCGTATAAGCAAAAAAAGAGACAAATGAATCCTCAGCCACATCATTTGATGCCTGCAGTGTGTGAGACAAATGGAGTTTTTTTTTTTTCCATTCCACTGGAAACCGGGCCACTTGTTTTTTATTACATCGGGGGCTGAGCCACCAGTTGCTGTTGTTGCTAAGAAAGTTTAAAAGTTTATCTCTGTGTTATTGCTCATTTGTGGGAGAAATTTGTGTAAGCAGGTCATCGACAGTCCCTTATTAATGTGTGATGAAGGGAATAAATTTGAAAGTGAGGGGAAAATTGCACTGAAATGGTGTGATTTCCAGTTCCAGTGGAGAAGCAGGTCTGGCCAATGCAGCAACTTGCGCACACACACACACACACACAAGCACACACATTGTTCTTCCCCTGGTTTTATTGCTCTGATAGACAACAGTTGTATGATCCAGATGATACTGGGATTCAATACATTCCTATTATTTATAAATAATAAGAAGCAGTATCACTTAATTACTCATGCTGACTTTCAGGCCTCTACATGAATTCCAGGGTCCGCATCCATTTGTCCTTAAGGGTACTTTGATTAAATATTTATTCTCCTAGCATCACAGCGCCCCACTTTAAGTAACAAGGTTAAACAGTGTCTCTTCCATGAGGTCAGCCACTTGGGCTTCCCATCATGCACTGAGGCAAACATCGCACAGATCCACAACCTCGGGAGGGATTAAAATTCTGCATTAAAAAACAGATCACAGCTATTTTCACTTGCTGTAACATATTGTAAATGTTTTCACCCAGATAATGCCAGAATCTTCCTGCTGTCTTGTATCAGCAGATGAGTCAGTCAACTCCTCGTATTGGTGAACAACAGGCTATACAGACTTAACACTGTCTATTCTTGTCTGCAGGTGTCAGGTTTTAGGTTGAATTAGCAAAATCCACTCAAAGGTGTCCACTGAATTGAATTGTAGCCTAAAAATGCATGGATATTAAAATGGATTAAACTCAACGCTGATCTGAAGGATTGTGATTAATCAAAATATGAAATGCGGCAGTCTAATTTGTTCTCAAAATGTTTTTAAATTCACGGTCTAAAAATGGGTTTCAAAGCACAATAGCGAAACCTTCATGCTTTCGAAGCAGCATTCTTGAGACCAAAGCCAACCGCAAACTGTGCTTCAGTAAAACTCAGCTGTGCTTCTAACTACACACAGCGAGTGAGATTACAGCATATGTGTTTGAGAGGCAGAAATAAGAATGCGTCTTTTGGGTGGAAATTGATGGGGGGGGTCTTTCCTCTCCTAATGTTGAGGGGATCGTGTCTTCCTGTTTTCCTCCCAATCTCTACCTACAACTACGTACGTTCTAGTCAAGCACATTTACAAGCACGACTCACAGAGCTTAATTAGACCAAAATTAGCGACCTGGCTGTCGGTCTCTCTGTCTCATGCTAAATTGAACCCTGCTCCTCTTGACTCTGGCTTCAGTGCCTTCGAGGGTCCGATTGAGCTCCAGACAGCTTAGGGACGATTTTCTCACTTTCTACAATTGCATTCACATGGCTCGCAATGGCATAGGTGTAGATTTGGAAGGAGACCGGGGCGACCTCGGTGAAGAATTGACTTTCTCCCTGTTATTTCTACCTTTAGACACTTTCAATTTTACCTCGTGCTCCAAATTTAGGAGCATGTTTTGAGGTCGGCTTCGTTCACAAGACACAAAATAGAGCTGTGTTAAACTCCTTCAACAATGCATGAATTTAGCTTTTCAGTCATGTTTCATATTTTGATTGTCCTTCTAATCAGCATTCCATTTTCTTACTGTATTTCACATTCATACCACAATGCTCCTCGCTCTCATAACTTCCTGCTTTTCTCACATACATGTGTATCTCTTGTTTCAACCTTGCTGACAAAGTGAGGGATGCAGAGTTGTTTTTAGCCTTCCACGATTACCCTTTAGTATGTCACAGTGATTTGCTGCCCAGGGTTTGATCCAGAGTCTGCCCCCCTGCCTCCCAAAATGAAACCTACACCCTTGATGGAGTCGCCTTTGCAAAACAACAACAAAAAAACAACAACAAAAAACCTGTTGCTGCCTTCTCCGAGCCCCAAAAATCCCTTCGTTGCTCATTCCTGAGGGTTACTCACTGGACGTGGGCCTGTAAACAGAGAGAGTGGCCGCTCTTAGCCATGAAAGGGGAGAGGCGGCACCCAGTGTAAACCGACTGAGACATTTGCGAAAGCTAATAAAGATAAGGACTGACAGGGAAACAGCCACAGTGCTTTTTTACAGTGTGAATCTGGGCCTTTCACTTGCCCTGTTTAACTAAGCACAGTAAGCCGGCACCCTGTGTCTATCTCTGCCACTCCAGACGTCCAACCTGCTAAACTGTGCATGGCAGATATTCCTCTGTACACACACTGCAGTGCAGCGATGCTAGACCCAACACAGAAACAAAACACATCAGTAAATTAAAACCGAAGTGCCATTCGCAAGGCGTCATTACACTGTGAGTGCATGGTAATTAATATAACCAGAACATGATTTAGTAAACATGATGTGCAGTTGAATAATTTATAGGACAACGGTAGTTAATGACGTTATTAAACTGAATGTAGTTTTCTGCTTTTTGTCTGAGGGTGGTTTTGTAAGAAAAATATCTGTTTCTGACAGATTTATAACCTGTGTGTAATGCATCGCAATGCACTTCAACAACAATTACTGCCTTGGCAGTATGTGAAGGTTAAAAATGTAACACAGTTAACAAGGTGACTGGAAAATGATTTTTTTTCCAGGTCTTTGACAGTTTTGAAAAATTCTGGTAAAGTATGGGGAAATATTCTGTACCTGTTCCAAAACTCATCGTTTAAGGCTGTGAGACCCCATGTTGTGATATTTCTCTGTGAATGCAGACCTTCACATAGAGTCAAACGACCTAATTGACAACCTGATGCATCAGCCTCTATCATATTCATAACACTGACTACATTATTCAAGCCCAATCAAAGAAATGAAGGTCTGCCAAACGCAGTTTTGAAAAGACAAATGTGTAAGAACCTTGAAGTTAAAAAATATCTATGTGTGTGTGTGTGTGTGTCTGGAAATATATATGTTGTCTCCCTGTCGGCAGTGGAAGATGTGAAGCATGTTATTGAGACAGCTCCAATAAATTTCAATCTGGCGGCCATTTTGTGTTTGCATCTCTGACGCATGAGAGGCCTGCAACCCCCTGAGCTTTCAGCATCAGTAGTGGAGCTGTTCTGTCTAAATAAAAGCCAATATTAGAATAAACAAATAAATAAATAAGTAAATAAATAATCCCTTGCAAAACTCTGAAGGCAACTGTGTCGTTTGAAACAATTTAACTGCATTCACTGCAAATCCGCTGCTGCCCTTCGAGATTGCCCACAGGTTGTCACAACATGATAGAAATTGACCTCAAAATCACTGCAAAATAATTTAATCATTTTCGGGAACTGACGCCTAAGACTTTACCTCACAACATTACCCCCACCCCACCCCACTCTCCTCACATAACAAATAAATATTACTGGCCAAAAGCTCTCAAACCAACTTGAACAGACCATAAATCCATAGCTTCCGTCTCTCCATCACCTCAGATTTATCAGATAATCTGAGCGATGTCTTGTCATGGACTATATCAGGAAATGTAAGAAAAAAAATTAAAAGACCCTTAAAACG
>OMLF01048470.1:0-10106 GCA_900302615.1 Holocentrus rufus | reverse complement strand
AGGCTCAGATACCAATTCATTATCAAATTTAAGTTCAAGTTCTTTTCCTCTGTTTTCTCTTGGTTGACCAACCAGTTTTTTAATATTATCCAAGATAAGTTTACAATTTCCTTTTGCATTATCTATAACAGTCATAAAGAAGTTCACTTTGCCATTCTTAAAGTCTGCGTAACCTTATTTCTTACTGAGACAAAATCTAATCTATCAGTAGTTAAACCAGACTGTAAAGACTTTTTAAGGACTTTGTCTCGATGCCTCATAAGTTGTTTACATTCACTATTGATCCGGGGCAAAGAGTAAGCTCGTTTTTTATGTGTCTTATGTGTTTCAAGACATCATTGATTGAGGAATACATGAGATCACAGCATTTGTCAGCGTTAGTGCAGGAATTAATTTCAGACCAGTCAAAGTTATTCAACGCTGTGGCTAAATTTTGTTCTTGTCTCTTAGATATTGGTCTCTTAGGTAGGTCAACTGGCTGGAATAGTTGAGGGACAGTGGACCATTGTTGATGCTGTAGTAGCCATGTGTGTTGTTGAAAATGAAGGGAGTGTTGTAGAGGCCACAGTGTTTGTGGTGGCTGAATGAGCTGCGTAGTTGGCCATAGCGCTATACCAGCTAGTAGCTGAGAGAGCCTGGCTTGTTGTAAGTGTGGTGGTGTTCCGACTAGCGTCAACTGTAAAGTCTGAGATTCCAAGTGTGAAGGCCCAGGATTTATTTCCACATCTCCCGCGAAAAGTAGTATAATGACGAGATTTGAGAGTCCTGTAAAGCGGCCAGGATTGGTTGATTTCCCCTTTAGAGTTCTGGTGCGGTCAAAGTCTGAGAACCCTGTATACAGGAAGACTTGACTTCTTTGTGCAAGGCTGTAAACTTGCTTTTTAGGTAGTGTGCACACACGTAAAGTACACACTAGCAGCCAGAGCGTTGCAATCCAGCATACAAAATACAATAGCAATGGATAAGGTGTTTTTCTGTGCACTGAAGAAAGTTTTTGAGGCAGACTCACAGGACGTGCCAGCCTGCTCATCCGCACAGTGTCCACCATGTCCGTCCACCCATGTGACACCATATTAAATCAAATGAATTTCAGGTTCAATACCATTCCCCCAGTTTCCCCCTGGAATATTATAATTGTGATTGCACAGGACTACAGTTGGACTTGTTTTACTTTTCCTGTGGAAAATCTTCTCATGTTGTCCAGATGCTGTCAGAAGGACTTGGAGTTCTAACGGGGTGAAATAACTTGATCTTCTTTTTTCATCACGTGACATCATGAAATTGTTGGATCGTGGCTCCATTGATGTTGGCTTTTTATAGTCGTGGTGCACGCGCTTAACTCTGACTGAACTAACTCTAATCACCTGTTCTGAAACCGGAAACTCAGAGTTTCCTGTCTCAGGCTAGATCAACTCAGGATTCAGGATTAGACTCGGAGTTTGTTGAACCCCCTTTGTGAAACAGCCCCTAGGTCTTGGTTTTACACTGACCTACCGGGTCCAGCCTGTGGTTTGGGTCAGCTGAAGTGTTGCTGTGACATCATCATTCTGAGCCATGGTGACACCTTGTGGCCAAATGGTTTTGTTCAGATTACCTGTGTCGATATCTTCCATTAATCATTTTAGTAATGTTTTTTGTGTCGTGATGGAAATGGAAAGTTATTCAGTTCCCCCAAAAAGACAGCATCAGTTCTACTCAGTTCTAGTTCTACACCTGCATCAGAAACACCTGACCTGCGTCTGAACACTTTCAGACAGAAAATCTTACAGGAACGTCACAAGAACATAATAATGTACAAGAGCGTTACAGGAAGATCACAAGAACATTAACATTACAGAAATCTTAAAAAAAAAAAACATAACAGGAACGTCACAGGAACATAATAATGAAGTAATGTGAGCTGCTGTTCTGTCAGTTCCTCTGCAGTAGAAATGAATTCATTGTGGTTGGGGGTTCTTTAATGTTTCCTGTCTGAAACCAAACATGTTGTGTATCAAATCAGCTGCTTCAGAGTGAAAGATGTCAGTGTTTTGAAAATGAATGTTCTTTACCACCTGGACAACGATGGTAAAACAACAGAGTCTCCTGACAGCTGTGAACAATTTTACAGAATACACCTTTAATTACATTTGAATTTCATAGTAATGTGATTCCTGTTCCCATTTTTAATGTTATTTTAATTTAAACAAGGAAAAGACAACTTCCTCCGTTACCATGGTATTTGAACAGTCAGAGAGCTGGAACAACGTGACGAGACGACAGGCATGCTGAGCGGAACCTTTCCCATGATGCAGTGGGCCCGGACGTAAACAGCATAGATATAGAACTATAGATGCGAAATTACGTCATATTCATGGGCTCACCGTCCGCCATATTACCTGGGTATTGTTTACAATTGGCACCTATGGACAGCAACTATGATTGTCGGCTGTGCAGCACCTGTTTGGTTAACTAAAAAGACCCAAGAGACCAGGGAGGCTGGCATCACTTTACACAAGTCAGTAGAGTAGATGAGAGATTTATTTTTTACATATGGGTCAACCAAACCACAAAAAGTTAGTGAACTAGGTAACTTTACCGTTACAACCAAGTAAAATTAGTGTAGTGTAGTTAGTGTAGTGTAGAGATAAAACAGGACTAGACTTCGAAATGCATACCATGCATACAATTATTTATATGTGAAAATAGGCTATTGTATATGCATGCACATGTTCACATGTTTTGACATGTGTAATAGCTAAAAAAAATAAAGGCTAGTTAATGCAATCCAATCTTTTGTTTCTGATTGTAATTGCCTGCCAATATAGGCTGTAATACTGGATCTATTTAGGATTTCTACATAAAAGATACTGCTTAATGTTGTGTATTAGGCAATCAGAATACCAAAGACAATTCTTGTATATTAAGTTCAGGCAAAATTTTAAAAAATAAAATCATTGTCTGGAATATAAATGCACAATTACAAAGGATCTTTGGTTCATTCTAGACAGGCACAGTTGTCTTACACTTATTTCTTTGAATAAAACCCAGTATTGGTGTATTAGTAGAAAAATACAAGGATTATAAAGACAACATAAGCCTTTTTCACCATAGGTTCCAATTACAGCAAATTCAGAAATGTACCCAGGTAAGATGCTGCCATGTGGTTCCATCCCAGAATGGCACGTCATTATGACACGGCACATCTTTAGTTTGATATCTATGTATGTAAGATTGTGGTCATGGAATCCTCATATC
This sequence comes from Holocentrus rufus, assembly GCA_900302615.1. Lineage (NCBI taxonomy): Eukaryota > Metazoa > Chordata > Actinopteri > Holocentriformes > Holocentridae > Holocentrus > Holocentrus rufus. Next base: position 6,869 of record OMLF01048470.1, on the reverse strand, counting down.
ATAATGGATGGGGATGACTGAAGGGGGACACAATTTGACAAATTCAGCACTTCAAGTGTGCATCTTGCAGGTGACTGTGCACACCTGCATGTACTGAAGAGGGTCTGAATGTGTCTTCTCTCAGCATGTTGACATTTAGCTCTGTGTGTTTCCTCAGGCAGTGATGAACACACTGTCCATCGGGGCCTCCCTCCTGCTGCCTCCTCTGAGGGAGAGAACAGAACTGCTCCACTCTCTTTTACCTCAGGGCCCAGAGAGCTGGGAGAACCTCTCCAAAGGACAGGTAAATAATTTATTTGTCTACAAAGTGTAGCGGTTTGGCTGAAATCACGTTTGAGCTGGTCCTTTTGAGATTTGAAACTATGCACTGAGGGTTTGTGAGAGTTGAGTTGAATTTTTAAATGGAGACACATTTGACTTGAGGAAAAACATGTTGGACCACCTTAATTACCTGTCAGACTTAAAGCACTGTGACACTGTATGTTGTTTTAGCTGTAAACAACATGGAGGTGCAGAATCCACAGACACTGGTGAACATCCTTTCATCTTTTCAGATTTTTCTAGAGGGCAGAGAGTGGCAGATTTTTTTTGTTTTGTCAAGCTTTAAGTAACCAAATATTAAACTAATATAAATCACTAAAAAAACAGCAATGGAATATTCACAGAGATTAAATTCAGGAAGCACTTGATGCGTCTAGACATACATTTTTGTTGTACAGCCGTGTTTCATTGCCTGTTATTAATATAAGCATCCCCTCCTCTTTCTCTCATCAAGCGTCTCCAATTAGACATGGTCCTGAACAGCCTCCAAGAGCAGAGCCACGTAGCTTCTCTTCTTGGCTACAGCTCTTTTGGAGAGCTTACAGCCCTGGGAGTCCCCCTGGCACCTGCCGCGTCAGTCCGTCCTCCCTCTTCAGCCAGCCCTGCCGAGGCCTATGACCATCTCCACCTGGCAGAGGTGCTGCTGAGGACGCTTGTGCTCAGCATAGGATTCTACACGGTATGGAATAAAGAGGACCTTATGCACATGTGTGTGTGAGGTTGAGTGGAGGTTATGATAGAGTTTAACTTCGGGGTGAATCATTATTTGCACTTTGCCTCGTTCTGTTTCCTTTTATAAGGAATATTGAATGAAATTTTCTACAGTTAATCACAGCTTTGATGCACATCCTTACCATTGGATTCATCCGATATCCATTCCCTTAAAGATCTATTCTGCCTCTGTGTGTTGATGCAGGAGCGAGCGTTTGGGGAGTTGGAGAAAAACAGTGACAAGCAGCTGTCTAGTGAGAGCCAAAGGCAGACTGATCCTCCCTCTCACTTCTACCAGCTGCTGTCCGCGCTTCACAAACACCTACTTGCCCACTGCTTTGTCTGCTCCAGCTCCGAGGTAAACTATAGAATTCAATTACAGAAGTGCAAGTAGTTGTACAGGTGTAACTCACCGGCACCACACATGTCTTTCAGATTTTTTATGAAAATGTACATAGTAGGTGTATGCTTGCACCTCATGTCAGTTTTTATCAAGAGCTCTGTTGAAGTTTATTTTTTCTCCGTTCTCACTCTGTTTTCATTGTAGGATGACAGCAGTGTAACACTGCTTCACAAACACCTGTACCTGCTGCTGCCCTGTGCTGCCGAGACATTTAGGAGGTCTGCAGTGTTGTTGAAGGAGAGCGCCCTCGACAAGCACATTATCAGCAAGCTGCACAGTAAGATTAATGTCCCTGTTGTGCCTCGTAGCTCAGTTCATTTATTGTGCAGTTCATGTTTTTTGTTAATCCTTGTTTAAATTTGGCTTTCCGCCCTGGCATGCAAGAATACACACAATTACTTTGTGCTGTATACACATCTTCAGGGCAAAATTTGAACAACATGGCTCAATTTTTATGTGGCAGAAACACATCTTGTATTGAGAGACTGTCCATGTTAAAATTAGTTACATTAATCTAACAGTAAATGGAAGAATCTCTTTGTCTCTGCCCTCCGATTTTCTCCACAACCGTTCATCTGATGGACTTCACACTTGGCGAGTGTATTGCTGGGGCAACAAGGAAGTGCAGTGTTGGGTGTGAAGTTGCGTGGATGAGCCGTTTTTGAGAAAGCTGCAAAATTTGATTTTCTCATCGAATGGACCCATCTCACTTCTGCTGTAAAACCTACTGAGCTGACAAACTCATGAGTCATGATAATAGTCTTCTGTTTTTGTTCCCTCTCTGTTGGAAAAGGGCACAAAAATAAAATGATATTTTCTTCCATTCTTTTCCTTGGTCACTCTCACACCTCCTTTTCTCTTCTCCCCTCTCTCCTCCCTTCTTCTTGCCCCAGTGGTGTTGTACAGCTCAGTAGCTGGCAGCCTGCTGTGCCAGGTGGTTTACTCCTTGCTGCTGCTGCCCCTGAGTGTAGTGCGACCTCTTCTCAGCCACCTGCTGGCCCTGCTGGAGCACCTCAATGACTTCAGCAGCTTGCTGCCAGACACAGGCCTGCTGGAGGAGCAGGAACTGGAGATGGAGACTGAGGGAATCTGCTCAGGTCTCTACTATTTATTGTTGATTACTATTGTTATGTATTATATATTAGATTCCCCTCACAGAAGGAAATATTGCAGTGTTTTTCCCAAACTGATGTGGAAAGTGGTTCTCATCCTTACAGATAAGAGTGAAGAAGCAACCACGTTAGTAGGACGGCAGCCGGAGAAGGAAGAGTGCAAATGGGTTTGGCTTCTGGACCTCGAGCGCTCGGTGGCTCTGGCAATCGGCCGTTGTCTTGGAGGCATGCTGCAGGGCCCGCTGCCCTCGCTGGAAGAGAGGGTGTCGGAGTTCTGGCTGTCGAATGTCCTCCTCAGGAACGGCCTGGAGATGGACTTTGAACAGCTGGGTAGGACGCCATGCTCTTCACTCTGTGGGCTTTCACACTGATTTTTCACATTTGGTACTGAACAGAACCTTATAATGGAAAACAAAGACTAACTTTACTTTCATCCCTGGGTTCATGCTATAGAAATGTACATACTTTCTGCTTTGAATGCACTAAAAAGATAATCACTTCAATCATCCATAGGGCAACACGTGCATTTATGAGAATCTGTTTAAATCAGATAATTCTATTTTTCTATTTTTCTGTTTTTTGTTTTTCATACAAATGGAGTACTATCTAGGTGAGTCTGAAAAGCAAGCTGGTTTATAGGGATTGCCTTATGGATAACCTCAGAGATTACCTTTATTCTGTGTCCTGAAAAGTAACTGAAAAATTTATATTGAAATTGAAACAACTGAAAAAAGATGCTGACACTCAAAAAAAAAAAAAACACTATATTGACACAAGCCCTAAAGAGGTCAGCAACTTTTTACTTCTAAACAGACTCTTTATTTCCCACATGGTCATGAATCATTTATAAGTTTATGTGCCTATAAGCTGTGTGTTGTTTTGTCCTGCAGAGTCTGGCATGGCCTGGCTGACAGAGGTGGTGTTACTGGGCAGCAGTGATGCCAGGCTGACAGATCTGAGTCTGAGTGATGAAACCAACACTTTACTGGAACTGGCCGTGGGCTCCTCCAGTGAGCCTGCAAATGGCTTGTGGCAGAAGATGAAGGACTATGCTTGCAGCAGAGGTATTTAGCATTTGTCTGTGTATATACTATATGCACTTGTGTTTGAATGTCTGTCATTTTAGCATCCAGGTGATAATGGATTCACTGACTATTTTAAAATGTTTCAAAGCTCAGGATGTCACAATCCAGGTTTTTTTGTCTCCAGTACTGATCTGGGTTGTTAAATTTGGAGTATCTGCTGATATGGGTGTCGATTCGGTGTTATTGTAATAAAATGTTTATTTTTTTCAGTATCTCTCCTTGTAAAGTAGGTTAAAGCTGAAGTCAGTTCAGTGTGCAGTCAAAGTCAGCGGGTGCAATGAGGCAGACGTCTGAACTCTAAATGAGCTCTAATGTAGTCATTAAATGCTTCTGCCACCAAGAAGATTTGGTCCTCCAGTGCAGTAAATTCAGTAATAATGCTCTTATTTTTACCTTTTTGCCATTATGAGATAATTTATCTCTTTCTGTCAGTGCTGCCTGACTGCTTTCACTCTCTGGTTTAAATTGGATCTGACTCCCAACTGCAGACTTTCTGTTACTTGGCTGCTTTCCAACACAGTGTCTTGTTTATGGCAAATACTTTTTACATCAATTGGCATGAACAGACCATACAACTTGTAGCAGATACCGATACCCCAAACTTCCCCTGTTTCCGCTGTGATGCCAGTACTGGATATTGGATTGGTGCATCCCTAGTATTAATATTATAATAAATCGCATGTTGAGCTGAAAATGCATAGATTTCATTCTGGTAGTCATGCTGTGTGTTTTGTTTTGATGTGACTTTATTAATAATTAAGCTGTGTTGTCTTGCTGTGAGAGCAGACTGGGAGAACGGAGGCCCCTCCTGTGACACTTTGCTGGAGACGGTTTGCCGCTGCAGTCTGGCTGCTCTTCTCAAACACACCGGGCTGCAGGATGAGGCCTGCTGGGGGGCCAAGTCAGTAAAACAAATCTAATATTTTCTCATAGTCATTTTATTTTCAGACTCTAAAAAGTTTAGGCCACTATTTGATTTGCTTTGTATTACACATTCACTTGTAAAGTTTTCTCTGTTTTATTGGTTGTATTTTTTTTAAAGGCTGTATGGAATGATATGATTGAAACAGTATTGCATTAGATCAGTGCTACAATATTGAGTCTGAAAGGAATAGCTGTAGTACATTACTAAGTCATTACTAAGTTATTTTTCCGCTCTGCTTTGAGACAGATATGAGCCCTGTGAGATGCTGTTAGAGATCTATGAAATGGTTCATAAAATTAGAAGCACTCTGTTGGCCCACAAAGACCTCTCAGGGACCGCCCAGGCTTCGACTACGACCAAACAGGTTAGAATTACTTTTTCATAATGAACTATATTTATATGGCTTATATTTGTCAGAGGTCAGCAGACGAATCATAAACAATGTGTAACGCTTGGTAAATGTAAGATTATTTTGCATGTCTGAGTCCAGGTTAGTAACTGAAAGTGCTAGTAAGAAATGCGCCGCTAATGAATTTATAGCCTGTGTCTCCTCTTCAGTCCTCTCAGGCTTCCCAAAGCCCTGGTGAAGAAAGGCAGGAGGCGGGCACCTCAGCTGAGCAGCCAGGAAAGGAGCCTGAGCAACAAGCGGGAGGTCAGGTCCCCTCGTCTGCCACGGCAAAACACAACCAGGAAGAAGCTGCAGAGGAGGAGTCATTTGGAAACAGTCGAATGTACCTTTCAGGTTAGCAAGGAATGTCTCTTTTTATGCTCTCCCCCTAATAAACATGGATCATACTATTTTCTGTAAATGCACAGACACACACACCATCTGTATCATATACATCTAAGATTCCCAAGGGTTTTTCCTCTCCTGCAGAAGTGCTGGAATCCTTCATGGCCACCCGGGAAGCCATGCAGCTACATCAGAATGTGACGGTGTACGAGTCCTTTGGCACCTCTACCCTCCCCAGTAGCATGGAGAGCCCTGGCAGCCCAGAGAAGGAACCTGATCCCAAGCAGCAGTGGGAGAAGCGGAGGGAGTCCGAGGATGGCCTGTCTTTCCCTGCTGCCTGCCATCTGGTGGTGACCCGCTGTCTCTTCCTCCTGCTGGGGGTCAGGCCTGCTTGGGTGGAGCCCAGCGTATGGGAGAGTAAACAGACTGGGAACACCAGGTAGACTGTGTGCAAGGGAATGTGTGCAGTCTGTTTTAAATGCATTTTTTTATTGTGTTGTCAACTGCCTATTTTTTGCACCAACTGTCAGTATCATCCTCCCTCAGGAAATTATCAGCAGAATCCCTGAAGCTGACTGCTGATGGTAAAAAACGGGTAAGTCCTGTATAGTATAACTCTGTAGCACCTACTATTTAAGCTAATGATACACAAGCATTTTTGGGGGGCAAATTTATGGCAAAATTTGCTGTTTTTTTTCTGGCATTATGCTCTCACTTAGCAGGCTTTGCTGGCAACGGTTCAACTTCAGCCAATCAGAGACAAGAAAACTGGTCAAATGACCTGCCCTCTTCAGGATATTCTTTTATTCCATTTCCAACTGTTAAATTTTCCAATTAGTTTTGTCCTTTGCCCTCTTTGACCATTGCCTAGTTGCTCATGCTCATTGCTCATCGCTGGTAATTTTGCCCTGAATTTGCCACCAAAAACTGCCTGTGAATCATCAGCTTTACAAGCGCTAACATACCTTCTCTGTCTCGTTTTAGTCAGACCAGTCCAAAAACTCCTCTGGATCATTCAAGAACAAAATGGGTGAGTAAAACAGTTTCCCACAAAGTATTACTGAATTAGTCATGTTAATATTTCCATACCTCATTACTATACAGGTTTGTGTGATCTAAAGGTAAAATACAATAATCCAGACTGTTTATTTCATTTTTTGAGAAAATCAAGTACCAAACTTTTAAATTTCTTTAAATTCCCATCCCTGCTTTTAAAGGCATCACTAACCCTGTAAATCTATAGAAACCTGTTACAGTGCGTGTAAAAAAATATTAATCCAGTGTTGTCTCAAGAAAGTAATCACAATACAATACAATATGTGTTTTAAAAGAGAATTAAAAAACAGAGGATGACTATACCTTTACACACCTCTCTCCTCTCTGCTCCCTCTAGGCTTGCCTCTGTGTTCTCTGGGCATCATGAAGGATGCTTGGGAGCGCCTGCGCCAGTGTATCAGCCCCACCACCATGTCCCGCTGCGGCAACCATAACGTGTCCATCCTGAACCAGGTGTTCCACTTCCTCTGTGGGAGCCTCGTCCAGTTGCCAGCCTCCTCCCCATCACTGCTGGGTGGGCAGA
>OMLF01048463.1:0-14317 GCA_900302615.1 Holocentrus rufus | reverse complement strand
GGCTGCTTTGTGGGTAAATGAGTCAATTGGAGTGGATGCTCAGAGGAGAGGCGCTCCAGGCCCGGGGAGCAAGAAGACATCTGCTGGCCGCCGGGCCGCTGGGCCACAACAAAACAACCTGCTGCTTATCCACACACACACACGAACACAAACACTCACACGTGTACAAACGTACGCTGCTGCATGCTCACCACGCAATCCGCCAGCTTTTCACACTACCTCTCCAAGCTCGACATAAACAATAGGGCTTTTGTGCTGTCTCTCAATGCATGTTAATGGAAGAATGGGTGTTTTTGTCTTTTCCTTTTTGAAACAAAAATCTGTTCAATTAAAATTGGCTCCTGCCCTGGATATAATAAGGCTAATTTGCTAATTAGTGCCATTAGTTAACGACACGGAATCGGAAGCGAGCTGAGATCTAGGGCTCGGTGTATTGTGGATTGTGTGGTGGATTATGTCTGCTGTCTTGGAGAGGGACCAGACAAGGACATCGTATATGAACTTGTAGTATTGCAGGCCCACATCGCTTAGCTAGAAAAGATGGATATATTTCAACTGCATGACTGGGATTATATGTCTATTCTTTAACCTGGATTGGACCTGAATGTGTGCCAGTGCTAATCCTTTGAAAGAAGCATAGGTATCAATTCCACAGTTAACAGCATTTTGTTTACAAATCTAGTTTACATTTAACTTTAGTTTGGGTCAGTTTTAATTACCATTTGCTATATATGGTCAAAAGTTATTTCAGTTAATTTTGGAAACATTTTAGCTTCAGTTTTAATTTTTTTTCCATTAAGTTTAGCTTTTAATTCAGTTAGTTGTTTTTCATGTCTAGTTTTAGTCTTAGGTTCACCTTGAAAAAACTAACAAAAACTTCCTCTCCTTGAAAAATAAACAGACCAAACAATTAAACAGTTCTTTTTTTTTTACTGAATAATGGTTTTCATCCTAAGATGGAGGATGTCCTCTTGTCAGTGTTACACTTAAAGGATTGAGTGGAAGAAAAGAAGTGTGCACATCTAGCCCATTTATAACTTATAAAGTGTTGAGTTTTTAGTGGAGGGCGAGGGAGCAGAGAGCAGGAGCACAGGGACACAGTGAGGAAGGTCCTGTGGTTGTGAGTTGTGATGAGGAGCGACAGGTCTCCTGTGGAGCCTGTAAATTGGCTTGGCGTATCACAGACACACAGCCACGCTACATCGCTCAGGTGTCACACCAGGGAAGCCGCTCCAGAAGAAAAATACCTTCCAAGCCCTGACTTTGATGGGGAGTAAACAGCACGAACGGCTTAGTGTTATTGAAAGAGAGAGAAAATTGTATAAGCACATATTCTGTCTCAAGATCTGAAATATGCTTTTTGGATCTGACGATTGGGGGAAATATCACACCATCGCGTGATTCTATCTTTTTGTTCTGGTGAGGTAACATGAGGCACATGGAGGCACGTAAACTCTAATAACCTCTAAGCTTCATGGAAAGGTTTAACTAAGAGGAACTGTTTGTGTCATTAGTGAGTGACCATGGGAGATGATGAGCAGGATTTCATATATATGTATCAGCCATATATATGATGTTAGTGATGGCTTGGTGTGGAGATTAAGTGACCTGGGCAAAAACCTGTGTTTGAAAATTGGATTACGTAGGTACACTGAATTTAACTCCTCAGGCTTTAAGTGCAAATCCTTAATTTCATTTTTTCCTGGAAATGTTTATGTTTTAGATTGTCTTCAGTTTTAGTGGATTTGCATTTTTCACTCTTAAATTACTTGGGCCTTTGATACAGGAGCGATGCAGTATGTGACTCTGTTTATTTGCAATTCTTGTAAATGCAGAGTCAATCTGTCCAAGAAGGCACCTAAAATTATTGGCCATTATGTCAATTTAGCCTAATAAATTCAGGATTAGGGCTTTAAAGGTGAACACACACACAAGGCAAATTAAATCAAGTGCACCTATTTTTTTCCATAAATGGTCACAATATTCATAATCAAATGTGTGTTTTTGCTCAGGCCTGACAGAGAATATTCCGGGAAGTGTGGGCACGATGGCAGCATGATGAAATGAAGGGAAGTACGTAGTTGTGAACGACAGAACCCCACAGTCTCTTATGAACAGTTCTTCTCTGATCTGGGTGGACCTGCACAGAAAACTCACAGGGCCTGATTTAGCAGACATCTGCACCAGGTGGAGAATTTACACCTGCTGTTCAAAAGGGGAAGGAAACGCCGAAATGAATGTTCAGAGCAGAAAAGTTGCATGGTTGTTGATACAGAGACATTGCCATGGCTCATGCTTTCTCTGTGGAGGCGTTACATCCCCTGTTCAAACACTTTGTAAATTGCATTTGGTGCAAATGTTTTCCAAATCAGGCCTGTTGTTTGGAACAGAAGTGTTTCCTTGATTAAATGCATTCATTGTCAAATAAACGAGGAATAATAGCTATCGGGTTTGAGATTGATGACTCACAAAGTATTTATTTATTTTTTACTAGACATTAAAATCTCCCTCTCATCACCACATATGAAATAACAATCCTGTTTTGATTTCAGGATACCAATAACCCAAGTAGTACAGCACATCATTTTATGGTAAAAAAGTGTTGAAATGTAATACAAAATCACATGATGCTTGTTCGTTTCAGGATTCATGATTTTGTGTGTATACTATAGCATAGTGATCTCTGTTTGTACATTCTGCCAGTACAGATGTGTAGGAAGTAACTTTGAAAATTAAACCATAAAATGCAGTGCTGCACGGTCTGTAAACCCCAAAGACACACAGACAAATCATAAAACCCCCTTGCTCTCCGCTATTCCACCTTCAACACATTAAACTAGTGGTTCCCAACCTTTTGGGCAGGTTACCCTGTGCTGAAGTGAGAAATTTCCTCACTCCAGCATTTGAAATATACCAAAATAGTTTTTTTTCCACACTCTAACGTCTAGGGCACATACTGTGTTTCATATTATTTCATCATGTTTTCTCTGGAACAACAAAATTAAGCTGCTCGTATTAGCTGGTCAATGACAACTCATTGTCAAGCAGGATTGCATTAAAAAAAAATGACATCTGGGCAACGAGAAGCCACTGGAACTGGTTTTTAATTTCAAACAGTGATCAGATATTATTAAAGTTGCCTTGTTTGACTTAGGAATTTTAATATGAGACGACCCCGAATTGGGCCCACAACCCCAAGGTTGGGAAAGCCTGCATTAATTGCAAACCACCATCATAATATACACAGATACAGCGTATTTCACTCTAATGCCGCGTTCACGTTATATGGGAAAGAAAATAGAGGTTGGAAAGATTCCCATCGGTATGACTTGCAAATGTTCACATCAGTTCACATCAATCTATTAAAAGATGACACTATTAAACTGTTAATTAAAAAAAAAGTTTTTATGATAGGGAGAGTTGGTTTGTGGTTTAAAATCATGCTCGATACAAGCAGCATTAAATTGGGATTTATTTACCTCCAACTGTGAGGTGTGACTGATATTTTCCAGCTGCTTCTGTTTTATTTACCATCTTCTTGGATACTTTGTAGCAGATTAATACGAAATTCCTAATTATTATAGCAGCTGGATGTTGACTTGTCAGAAGATGGGGCAACACCATATGAAGAGAACGCGGCATATGACTACACTATTCCAAGCCTTTTCCACCCTGTCCTCTCTCTGTCCCACTTCCTCCTCCCCCCCACCCCGTAGCTGCCTCCGCTCCACGCCGCGCCGCCCCCGGTACTCACCTGAACCTCTGAGCCTGGTGGTGGAGGGGGCCCGGGTACCGGCGGTTGGGGGACTGGTAGAGCTGTGACAGCAGGGCTTGGCTGGTCTTCTGGCTGGGGTTGTTGGCGAACTTCACCGTGATGGGCTCAGCGGCGCCGGATGGCTTCTGTCCATTCAGGCCCTTGATGGCCTCCTCAGCCTCTATCCTCTTATCAAAGCGGATGAAGCCCACACCCCGGGAGCCACCTGCGGGGCCAGCACACCACAAACAAGACGGGCTCTCCTTTACTTCACATGGTCCACACATCAAGGACACACAGATATATATATGAACACCAGGTTTAATATATACCATCACAGACACGTACACATATGGATGTAAATATGCAGAAACACACACACACATACACACACACACAGACCAGCCCTGCACTGGCTGTATTGCGGCATCAGTCCAGTGTCTGTTTTCAGCCACGTAGTCCATTCTTCCTCCATGCTAGCTCCAATCACAGCCAGGCACACACACAAACACACACACGCGCGCGCACACACACACACACTTCATGTATTGTTCCCACTGACATTTGAGTCGTTTCCTAGGAGATATTTTTTGACTGCCACCTGAGAGGAACATTTAGAGACACGCTTCCCGGGAGGTCCTTTATTGGTGTCTGTGAATGCTCTGTGTGCGTTACTGACTGTATATATATATGTGTGTATATGTGTGTGTGTGTGTGTGTGTGCGTGTTTGTGCGTGTATGCTGGTATCTATTAATGGATGCTGTGCCTTGTTTTAATGAGGCTGCCTAGATGGCCCAGAGGATGCTCGCTCAGTGACAGCAGCACTCTGCTGAAGAGACTATTTACATAATACTGTGTGTGTGCACACAAGCATGTCTGTGTGTGAGAGAGTGAATAAAAGAGAGGCAGTCAGAAAGGGGGAATTTTGTGTTTGAGCATCATTGTGTGCAGTCTCTTTCTTATACACACACACAAAAAAAAACCCCTCCTTATTGTTATTCCACACTTCCTTACATGCCATCCCTCTCCCCTGTCTCTCTTATTTTACACTTCTTGTCGGCTTGTCTCATACTTTTCTGATTTCTTATTCAGAGTAGCACCTTGACCACCTTCCCCCTTTGTCCTCTACTCCTCTGCTGTACACAAAAACACCACAAAGGGGATTCACTTTTCTGGCCAAGATGGAAAATCAAAAATGTTGAGAAACGACTGATGAAAACATGATAAGGTCCGGCATATTGTTTTCATTTGTTTTAAGGCTCTAATTAGTTTAACGGGTTAAAATCTCCTGCTGTGTAACTTGGCCAGAAAAGAGCCACCCCACCTCATTGTCTTCCCTGACCACACACCTTCTGACACGCGCGGCCTTGAACCGACATTCACACCGCTTCTCCCTGACGCCTGCTGGATGATCTCATTCACGCCGATCCAATCTAAATTATTCTGTTTTATTCTCATTTTACCTCTCTGTCTCCCTCTCCCCTGACAGCCTTTCACAATTTCCCCTCCCTTACCTCCTCTCCTGCCAACTCAGTACCTGTACATTTTAATTAGCTTGTCAGAAGCAGAAAAATAACAATCCTAATGGGATCTACGCAGTGAAAACAACAACCAATATTGTTCCTAAGGTCTTTTTTTCCCCCCTTTTTTGTTCCTGTAGTTGTCATGCATGTGTTGACTGTGGGGTAAAATGAGGGTTGGGGCTGTTTCTCTGGGGAGAGCTATTTGGTCTCTGGTCAATAACCATGATTAGATGTGGATATTTTAATTTATTTATTTATATTCAGATTTTTTTACCAGGTAGATTTGCTGAGCATGCACACAGCTTCACACACTTACATACATTTATAATTGGGATCTGCCTCGCTCCACCAGAGTCTTCTGCAGTAGGAAGCACAGCTACTCTAAGAGCCTTGCTCAAAGGCACCTCGGTAGCAGCTTCTCATTCACTTCCACCACCAAGATTTTTCTAACCAGTCAGCTGACTGTTTTTTTTTTTGGGTATGTTTGTATATCAGTGCTTATCAACACATAGATCACGAAATAGAACAAATTGCTCTGATGTCAGCCTGAAAAGCTTTGAATCGATTCATTCAGGATTCTTAAAAATACAAAAGACTGGAGGAGATGTAACAGAATACTATAAATTGCATCTTTTTTTCCAATAATTTTCTTTTTCTAGAATAATAAAGCAATTCTGTTATCAATTTGTTTCACATTTTAGGATGTTTTTGGCTAAAAATACTGAATTGAATCGTGGTTTACAAACTCAAATCAAGTCCAAAAAATTTAAATTGCTAGATCGAATCGCCAACTAGTGAATCCTAAAGTGACAAGAAATGTTAAGCCAGAGATCCACACCCCTAACCCCAAAACAAATGACCCCAAAGAGGAGAAGAAGAGGAGAGGAAAGGAGGGGAGGAAAGAGGAGAGGAGAGGACTGTAGTCGTCCTTTAATCCTCTCAGTTGTCTGGCCTTGAGCTGCTCCTAAGCTGTTTCTGGCTGGAGGGCCTCTAGACAAATGCTTGGCATACAGATGAAGGTGTAAGCACACACACACACACACACACACACACACACACGCACTCACACACACTTAAGTGATGACTTGAAGAGGTGCCATTAAGAATGAAGTGTGAAGAGAGCAGCAGAGATGTCCATGACCATTTGCGATCGTCCATGACCAATTGTGGTTTTGAGTGTGTGTGTGTGTGTGTGTGTGTGTGTATGTGTGTATGCGTGCGGTTGCTTGTGTAAGTGTGTACCAACTACTCTTGTCCTTGAGTTCCTACGTTAGCGCTGTAAGGAGGTGAGAGAGGTGAAGAGGCAGTTGAACTCATCGCCTGTAACAATTCTAATTTCGCCTCACAGTGTCGGTGTGTGTGATCATCTCCTATGTGTGTTTGTGCTATAGTGTGTCTGAATGTATGTGTGACTGTATGTGTGAATTTGGAGGTCAGGAGCATCGACACTACTGCTGCTCCTGACATACTAATTCATGATTATGGCAGAGCAGCAAAACAAAAAAATCCGGGACAATAATGTGATTCACTAGTTCACGATTCTCATTTTAAAAGTGAGAGGAATATACGTGACAGTTTCCGGTTGTGTTTCGGCTCTGACACACAAGAATAAAGTCTGTCCTCAATCTCAGGTCAAACGCTGGAGAACGGGAAGGATGTGACTCGGGAGGAGAAAGAGGTGGTGGGGTGCAAAAAGCGATCTAACAGAGACGGAAAGGTGCAAAATCGGTGATATGTCCAAATATGGGCCACATTGATTTTGACGATCAGATGTGGCCATTCACTTTTTTCTTTGCTTTGCTTTTATCTTTTTTTTTTTAAAATTCACTCTCTTTTGACTGTGTTTTGAAAACTGCTACACAAATAGAAAAAAAAATATATTTTTTTCTTGTTATTTCCATGACGCCACTGGGGAGAAACAAGCTCTTTGGTGGCCGGGGAAAGTAGATCAGTAGATTATGAGAATCTCAAGACATTTTTCTGATCTACGTTTAGGGACGCACTTGATTTTTGATTTTCAATGTGATTCCTCACCCGGCTGCTGCATCTTCTTTAACCTGCCATTTTTTAAACCCACGAGGACCGCCATGCATCAAGTCTGTAACTTTATTGTAAACCCCTTCGTGATTGCGTTTATGCTTAATGTGTTTTAAAGGCACCAAATGAAACAAAATAAGATACAAATGACTGGAGGCCGGAGGGAGGTAGGGTAGGTCTGTTTTGCCGGTGCCTCTGATGGATTTCCAGGATTCATTTTGTTATCATTATCCAGATAATTATCTAAGAGAACGAGCACTTGCTGATGAAATCCCTTAACCAATTGCTGATGAAAAACCTGCTCCCTCAACCAGCGATGCAGTTAAAAGTGTTGTGTTATTCAGGTGTTTATTTATTACCACTTTGTCATGCTGTATTAATGTAGTAAACCTTGAGAAGGGTTTATTTTATTATTATTTTTTTCTTGTAAAACATTACAACAGAAGCAAATTTGCAATCTGGGGAGGCAAGCTGCCAGTCTAGGGAGCCCAACCTAATGACTGTCCTTTCAACCAGCCCCCGAAGCCTCGCTACTTATCAACAGCCAGCCAGCCATACAGGCAACATTAGAGCACAATGTACTTACTAAGGTACAACAGTCAGTCTTTCTTTCTTTCTCTTTCTCTCTCCTTCCTTCCCTCTCTTTACTTCTTCTTCTTCCCGCTCCCTTTTTTTTTTTTTTTTTGCACTCCCTCTCCCTCTTCTCCACAGTAATCAACAGAGGCTTATGTAACTCTCTCTACCTGTGCTTATCTCTCGCTAACACACACCAACAGGCACATTGGCTGCCTTACTAATAACACGCTACCTCAATCTGGGGAGGGGGAAACAGAGGGGAGAGAGGGAGGGAAGAGATTGAGAGACGTAGGGAGTGTGTGTGTGTGTGAGTTGTGGGGGGAGAGAAGGAAAAGGACAAAAGGAGAGGAGGTGATAGAGGAGAATGTTAGGAGGTGACGGTAAAAGGATGATGATGAAAGGAAACAGTGCTATTCTTGCTGATCCTGCCCAAACAAAGCCTCTCTTTCTCTAAAACCCACTCTCATTTCCCCAAACACTGACTGACTGGCAGAGAGAAATGACTGGTCCAGGAGAGACCAGGAGAGAGGGGAGAAATCTGGCTGCTACGCTGGCTGATGAAACTTGCACACACACACACACACATAAACACACACACCCATAAAATCTTCAGAATGCTTTTGCGCACTCTGCAGTTCCATCTCCCATGCTCTTTTTTTTCCCTTTTTTTTTTTTTTTTCCCAAGCAGCTATATTGTGCCAACTGTATCAAACGTTGATTAAACTCGCTTTTCTAATAGTTTTATAATATGGCAGGGGGAAGAAAAAACCTGTTCCTGCTGCCTCCTAATCAGAGGGAGAAAAAAAAAAAAAAGCAATGTCCTTGTTTTAAGTAACATTAGTGCGCCTGGCTACAGATGGCGTTTGCAAGAGGAGAGAAGAAGAGAGGAGGCTTTGAAGAGCGGAGGTGCCCTGTGCTTTAGCCTCTGTCAATGCAGAGCTTCAACCATCTGTCTGGTATTTGTGTGTGTGTGTATATAGATGTGTGTATCCGCATGTGTCTGTGTGTGCATGCGTGTTCGCAGAGGCACAGAAACAGTGTGCACTCTAAAAGATTGCAGGGAAAACTAAAGGGGGGGAAAAGAAAAGAGAGAGAGGAGAGGACAGTCAAGGCTGCAGCCGTCCCACCTAGAGGGGAGCGACTCCGCACTTATATCACCTTGACCGCTCTGTGCTCTGCTGGACAGGAAGAGAATAGGGATTCGGCGCGGCGTCAGTCTGAATGGGAACATCCATTATTCAAGTCAAGACAGGAGAGAACATCCCGACTGCGATGGAGGATGGGTAATTCCTCTGGGAAAATATTATGGCGTTGAAGTTCACCTCGCACACGTATGAACGCTCTCTCTCTAAAAGAAACCGCGCCTGCATGCATGAGCGTCAACGTCTACTTTTCACAGCCGGGCCATAAAATTTTTAAACAGGAAGTGAGTTTCACATCAGAGAAAAGGTTGTAAAAGCCAAGCCTGCCGATCGATTGTATTTGCGGGCATTGATCAGGCGAGTATTGACCGCTGTTCACATACAGGCGGCGAGGAACTAGGAATAGCCAGCTATTGATCCGGGGCTGTGTCTGATATTATAGCTGTTTCACATCGACGCTGGTCTAAACTAACTGTCAGAGCAGAAGATCACGGCCCCGGCTGCCTTCCCTGAAGGTTAGACCGAACCGGCGGGAGGAGGAATGCGGCTTTGCGCTATTTGCACTGATAAAGAGGCAAAATATGCTTATCCATTCAGAAGGAATCGATAGAGAGAGGAGAGGGGGGGAGGAGAGAGAGAGAGAAAGGAGGAGGAGGAGATGGAGAGATATCCTTGTCAAGTCGATGTTGCTTTCGCTCTCTGGCTCTCTGGGGCAATTTGCCAGCTTTAGTGGATTTTGTTTCAGCTGCCTCTGACTGTGAATGACGCTAACTGTGATTTCTCCAAAGTTCCTTCTTGTCTCCGCGAACAGCAGAGTGACTGCCGGGCGCATCCTGTTGATTAGGAGGTCATTTTGGAAGCGGACGCCGTGTTCCCATTTCGGAGGAACAGGAGCTGAGGATCATCGGCCCATCTGTCAATGGTCTCAAAAAAAAAAAAAAAAAAAAAAAACATCCACTATTTCAGCAACTTCTTGTGGTGTAACTATCTCTGCGTATCGGATCTCTGTGTGATTCTTCTCCACTACCCGTTCCCTTCCTGTAGACAATAACAGTCTCTTTCCCACTCTCTCTTTTTCTCGCTCTGTGCTTACATTTTTGGCAGTCACAGGAGAGTTTTAATTTGCAGCCCATTTCTCTTAATGGCAGAGAGAGAGACAGAGTGTGTGTGTGTGTGTGTCTTATGTGCGTATGTCGGTACAGTACGAGAGAGACAGAGACAGAGAGAGAGAGAGAGGAGAAAAATGAGTTGATGATGCCAGCGTACTGCTCTCAGGGTCCCACTAAAATCCTCCATGTTTCTTAATCACCAGCAACTCTAACATCTAATTAGTCATTAACATTTCTCCTGCTGATCCTAAAGCCTCCAGGGAAGGCTTGCAGGACCTCTCCCTCTCCCTCTCCCTCTCTCTCTCCCTCCCTCTCTCTCTCTCTCTCTATGTGTGAATCTCTGTGTTTCTCAGCTCTGAGGCAGCGAGGAAGAGAGATCGTTCATGTGTGAGCAGTCAGGACAGCGTTAGTGTACTCAGGGGTATTAGGAGATATGTTGTGTATACCCACCTCTTACTCACATAAAAGAGTGTAACCACCTATATATACCTTGTTACCATGATGCACACAGGAGCAGCTGGATCACTGTCTAACTGCTAGCGACACATCCCCTCCTACTTGTGCACGTTGCGGGAGAGAAAAGAGTATCTGTGGCTGTTGCAGCTGTAGTGAAAAAGGTAGAACGATGCTATTTTGTTGCCTCGAACTCCCTGCTAAATTTTTTATTCTTTTTCAGCCTCCTTTCCTCTGTCCCCATTTCTATCACACACACCTCGGTCTCTGCTTCATCCCTCCTTCTTCCTCAAAGCCTTCCTCAAGCGATTTTTCCGAGACAGTACAAATGCTATTATTAGTGTAAGACAATGGTAAATGTGCACATTTACTTATAAAAATGCATATTTCCAGTTAACATGAGCGGAAAATTCCAGCTGCAGTAGTGCTAAGGTCTCTCACACTCCCCTCACTATGTTTTGCTGGTGTGACGCACCACATGGCCAAAACACCTTTTGAGGTTGGGGAGTTGCAGGAGATTCATCCATGCTATTTGACAGCATAAAACCATAAAACTGTCAAAGTTAGACTGTGCATTACAGAAGTTTTCATGCATGTCGTCCCAAATGACCCACATCACAGGGTGAAGACGCAGAGCATTTCAAGCAATTCAAAGTGGTGTGCATTGGGGCGTGTGCCTCTATTTTTGAAACTGCATTTACAGTATGACACTGCGGTTCTGACAGCCCATTGACAGCCTGCATGTATTTTAATGAGAAATTGAAGCCTGATTGATTTTATAATTTAGTTCAACAGTGGATGCACTAGCCTGCACAACTAATTCTCATCCATGTGTAAAGAAGATGCACAAAACAGGCTTCCCTTCCAATTAAATTATTTAAATGTGATACTGAAGAGTCAACATAACTCCATGAGGCCAGTAAGGCTCGACTACAATAACTACATGTTGTTCAATATCCTGATCTGATTAAATTCATAAAAGGACCCTCAGGTTGCAGAACGGTACCATCTGACAGTGCACACGCTGCACATTCATCATGTTATTGATGCATTCAGCACGACACTCAAATGAGCGAGCCTTGCAGTACTGACCCTTTTTCTACACATGAATTGGAAAATATACACATTTGCAAGATTTACTGACTTATCCTGGTAAATGTGCACAAAAGTATAGATCCACCATTTTCCATATTTACTGTAACAGAAATATTGTGGTTCACCAATTCCTCTGTTGCACCAGTCTCTTTTTATTTCCCTTTTACTTCTCTCCCTTTTATTTCTCTTGCTCTCTTTCTGCACCACCGTCACACCCTCCATCCTTTTAACTCCCAGGGAAGGGGGTCTGAACAATGTGGTACCCCTCCCTCCCACCAGTGTAAAAGACCCACTGCAGAGCCTGCTGGTCCAACCGGCCCAATGAGCACTTGGCTTTATCCGGACATGCTCGTGAGAAGGCCCCACTATAAAACCAACTGCGTGCGAAGTCAAGTATGGCCGCGCAATGAATTATTGAGCCTCTTTTAAACCCGAGCGATGGTGAGTGCATCAGAGCCTCGCCTTTTCCCGCGACCACCGCCGCCTGTGTCGAGAGCTGTTTTATTCATGTCCCGTGGCCCGAGCTGGGGAAGGTAAAAATGTGAGACGTGCACGAAGCTGCGGCGCCAAACAGATGTGTGCGCCGTGTCCTTGCTGTTTGTCGCATGGCCGTGTAGGGACTCCCAGGGGGCTAAGCAGCGTGGTGGTGCGACAGGTCTGTTAGTTAAAGCAGATAAATAGACAGGAGACGCACCCACTTCACTTCATCTGAGGGTAAAGCCGGTCCTGTCTTCTCTTTTTTTTTTTCCACCTCAGCTTTCCGTTGCTCTTCCCCCTTTTCCACAGCTCTCCCCTCCCTTCCTCTCTCTTCTCATTTCCTTTGTTTCCCACTTCTCTGCTCTACTCATCTCCGCCCTCTGCTTCCTCCCTCCTCGTCTCCAGCTCTCCCTTCTGCCTCCTTCTCTCCTCTCCTCTATTTTCCCTTTCCTCTGCTGTCCCCTCCTATCGCCTCTCTTCTCACCCTCTCTCCTCCCCTGCTCAGTGTGTACAGGCAGGCGTGCACTTCACTGCCAGCAGTGATTTATTCTGCTTAGGCAAATGAGTGTGGCTTACAGCATGCTGCTCGCTGCTTTCTGCTTCATCAGTACACATATCACTGGAGCAGGTCGCAGCCTGTAGGCACCCACACAACCCCTGAAATGGATCTAAGAGACACGCTGGAGGGGTTCTGCTGCAACACAATGGGCTGATGTGATTCATTCCTGTGTTTTGGGATGTAGTAGGATGTGTAATCAAGCACATATTTTAAACAGGAGCCTATACATCACACATTCACATGTTCACAGATGCACACACACACAAACACACACACAGAACACTGAGACATTCATAAATGAGACATGCATAAATGCGCTGAAAAATACTTTGTGCTTGCAAAATGTATAAATGATCAATCTGTGCATGCTTATATATGTCTAGATGCTATTTACATTTTACGGAAGCAATGACTCATGTAAGTTTGAGTGTGTGTGTGTGTGTGCTTATGTCTCTTTGCGCGCCCATGCATGTCAGCCTGACAGTGAAAGGAGTGAGGAGGCCCCGCCCCATGGATACCTGTGACCTGGTCGACGAGGATGCGGGAGGTGATGATGCGTCCGTACTGGGAGAAGAGCTGCTCCAGCTCCTTCTGGGTCATGGTCTTGGGCAGGCCGCTCACATACAGGTTGGCATCACGGATGGAGGCTGAGCTGGGCCGTGCATATGACACCTGCAGGGGGGGGAGAGGTATGAAGAAATCAGCACTCCAGCACTTAGACGACCACCCAATCCCATCCAGGGCTTTAAATTCCTGTAGTTTATACAGTGAGAGGTACATGGGGTTTGTTTCCTAGGACGTGTGTGTGTGTGTGTGTGTGCTGGGCTGTGTGGATGTGAGTTAGGAGACATGTGGGGATAAATATAGGAGTTTATTTTCTTGGTAGACCCGAGCTTAGGGATTTTAATCATCAGGAAAATATTTAGTTGGTCAGGGCACCGGGGAGATAACGCTTCAATCGTATGACGATAGAGGCAGAGGAAACTTTGCTCCCTTGGGTAGAAACCACAGGTGTTTTATTTATGCAGCTAAACGAGCCCGGGATAAGTTTAACACTATCATGATTTTGAAAAAAAACAAAACAAAAACAGAAGCACTATATTCACACCACTGAATTTAGGTGTGAGTTAAATTTTAAGCCAATAAAAAATGGAGAAAAATTGGTTAACAAAGTCGTCATTTGGCTTGCAAAGCTAATATGTTGTGTGTTTGCTGCCTTCTAATGAAAAGGCTTTACCTTTTTCAAAGAACATTTTAATTAAGACATTAGCAGTGAGCTGTAAAAGCCTTTAAGCCTTTCACCATGCACCATTTAGCCTTGCAAACCCTGCAGAGTGGATTTCACTGTTCAGTTTAGTTTTATTAAGCCAGTATATATAAAACTTAAAATATACTTTGTATTGCAGAGAATCCCTGTCCAGTACAGTAAGATTAGTACAGAGGGCAAATCCTTTGCTACTGTATCCTTTAAGATATGTTAATGCTTACGTACAGTACTGCAGCGCTCGTACACACACACACACACACACACACACAGACAAGCCTTTACACTCTTGCCCTTGCAACACTCTCTTCAGTTCCTTGGACAGCG
>OMLF01048462.1:0-10213 GCA_900302615.1 Holocentrus rufus | reverse complement strand
ACAGTTTTCCCACTGTATGCTGTATGAAAACTGCTACACATGGTAACCCCTCTAGTGTCTTTCCATTTTATAAAAAGGAGGTTGTCCTTATTCCGTAGCCATCTTATGTCACCCCTCACAGCGTTTTTGGGCAGGTCGTTGGTTGTTGTCTTTGGGAAACCAATACGGGTCTGTGTGATGGTTCCACAAGCAGACATGCCTCTGGTAGTGAGTGCTCTAAATAAGGCTGGGCTTGTATAAAAACTATCCACATAGAGATGGTAGCCTTTGCCAAGGAGCTGAAGGCCGAAAAGGTCCATCACTGATGTATAGCTCAGTCCCTCTCCTGTTGTTGAAGCACTTTTCCCCTCATATATATAAAGAAGTTCCATGTGTACCCAGTACGTGCATCTGCCAACACAAACAGTTTGAAGCCGAATGTGGATGGGTTGTCTTTCATGTACTGACGGAAGCCAATTCTGGTCCTGCTTGCAACCGTTTGTTCATCAATGCTGATCTCTCTGTTTGGCTGGTAGTGAACCTTGCATGCAGTCAGCAGCTGCTGGTAAAGAGGCTTTATCTCGAACAGACGGTCCTACATTTGAGTTCCTTTTTTATTTTGGTTTTCTTTATCTTCATCTATGTCACAGAGGTGAAGGGACTGAAAAATTGCCTCAAAGCGTTGTGCTCATTTGGAAATCGGAAGCTGTAAGGAGACGACTTCCTCCTCATATCTGCCCTCCTATGCACATGAACCAGCCCAGAGAAGACAATGACAGCCAAAAAAAGGTAGAACTCTTTTACTGTCAGAGGGGACCATGGGTACTTCAGACCTTCAGCTTTCCTTTTTCTGGCATTATTACATCCACATCCGACTCCTCACAAGTGTGCCACCTCTCTTCTTCAGCTTCTGAAATCTCCCATCTAGGCTGTTTTCTTGCTGGCTTACCTTTCACCCTCTGGCGTTGTTCTGTCATTGATAGTGGTGATGATGGCGTAGGAAGGTCAGGCACGCAGGGCTGATGCCCTGATGCTGATGTACCTGAAGATCTACAGGTCACATGTCCATAAGAAGTAGCTGCTAACGATGCCCTCGTTTGAACAGGTGGCAGATATTTTTCATCTCCATCATCTTCAACACTGTATAAATATGGACACAGATGTAATTTGTATCTGCTTAACATATACTGTACATGTTTATCAAACATATTTATAATTGAACCACCAAGTCACCATTTTTGCAAGTGCATGAGATGTAAGTGAATCTCACAAGAAGCATAAACTGATTTATTTGATTTCATGTTGTAAATTTCCAAGAGTGATTTTTCCATTCAAAACACACACCTTGACTCTTGCTGTTTGGGGGTTCCATTGTGCTGCTTAGACATGGCTGGCTGCATGGTGGGTTTGGGCAAAGCCTGGTGACTGGGTCTTTGCCCATGGGACCCAGCCGGGCACAGCCCGAAGGAGCGACATAGGCCCGCCTTCCCGTAGGCCCACCACCCGTAGGAAGGATCAGAAGGGGCCGGTGCCTTGTGATATGGGTGGCAGTCGTGGGCGGGGGCCCCGACGACCCAATCTCTGGACAACGACTCTGGCTATGGGGACATGGAATGTCACCTTGCTGGGGGGGAAAGAGCCTGAGCCCGTGCGGAAGGTTGAGCGGTAACGGCTAGAGATAGTCAGGCTCACCTCCACGCACAGTCTGGCCTCTGGAACCCAACTCCTTGAGAGAGGCTGGACTCTCTTCTTGTCTGGAGTTGCCCGCGGTGAGAGGCCACGAGCTGGTGTGGGCTTGCTCATAGCCCCCCGGCTCACCCGCCATGTGTTGGAGTTCTCCCAGCGAGAGGGTCGCCTCCCTGCGCCTTAGGGTCAGGGATAGCTCTCTCACTGTTGTTTCGGTCTACGGGGCGAACAGCAGTGCAGAGTGCCTGGCCTTCTTGGAGTCCCTGGGAGGGGTACTGGAAAGTGCTCCAACCGGGGACTCTATTGTTCTGCTGGGGCACTTCAATGCCCACGTGGGTAGCGACAGTGATACCTGGAGGGGCGTGATTGGGAGGAACAGCCTCCCCGTTCTGAACCCGAGCAGTGTTCTGTTATTGGATTTCTGTGCTAGTCACAGTTTGTCCATAACGAACACCATGTTCAAGCATAAAGGTGCCCATCAGTGCACATGGCACCAGGACACCCTAGGCCGGAGGTCAATGATCGACTTTGTAGTTGTATCATCTGACCTTCGGCCGTATGTCTTAGACACTCGGGTAAAGAGAGGGGCTGAGCTGTCAACTGATCACCACTTGGTGGTGAGTTGGATCTGCTGAGAGGAGGAAGCTAGACAGACTTGGCAGACCCAAACGTAACATGAGGGTCTGTTGGGAACGTCTGGCGGAATCCGCTGTCAGGGAGGTCTTCAACTCCCACCTCCGGGAGAGCTGGAGAGCCTGGAGCCTGGAGGCATTGAGTCCGAATGGACCATGTTCTCCACTTCCATTGTTGATGCAGCCGTCCGTAGCTGTGGCCGTAAAGTCGCCGGTACCTGTCGTGGCGGCAACCCCCGAACCCGGTGGTGGACACCGGAAGTAAGGGATGCCGTCAAGCTGAAGGAGTCCTATCGGGCCTGGCTGGCTCATGGGACTCCTGAGGCAGCTGACGGGTACCGGCAGGCCAAACGTGCGGCAGCTCGGGTGGTTCTGGAAGCAAAAACTCAGGTCTGGGAGGAGTTCAGGGAAGCCATGGAGGAGGACTACCAGTCGGCCTCGAAGAAATTCTGGCAAACCGTTCGGCGCCTCAGGAGGGGGAAGCAGTGCTCCACCAACACTGTTTACAGTGGAGGTGGGGAGCTGTTGACCTCAACTGGGGATATTGTCGGGCGGTGGAAGGAATACTTCTCCTCAATCCCACTGTCATGTCATCTGTAGAGGAAGCAGAGGGTGGGGACCCAGAGGTCGATTCATCCATCACCTGGGCTGAAGTCACTGTAGTAGTCTGCAAGCTCCACAGTGGCAAGGCACCGGGGGTGGATGAGATCTGCCCTGAGTCCCGTCTCTGGATGTCTTGGCTGACACGCCTCTGCAACATCGCATGGCAGTTGGGGACTGTGCCTCTGGACTGGCAGACTGGGGTGATGGTCCCTCTTTTCAAAAAGGGGGACCGGAGGGTGTGTTCCAACTATCAGGGGATCACACTTCTCAGCCTCCCTGGGAAAGTCTATTCCAGGGTACTGGAGAGGAGAATCCAGCCGATAGTCAAACCTCGGATACAGGAGGAACAATGCGGTTTTCGTCCTGGCCATGGGAACACTGGACAGCACTATCCCCTCCACAGTAGGGCCCGACCCATATAGATTTTTTGAGGCTGATGCCGATTCCGATATTTGGCAGAAAAAAATACTAATAACCGATTAATCGGCCAATTACTTTAAAAAATATATAATGAATAAAACAACTTCTTTTTTGGTCCCTTAATGCTTACAACAACAAAGATATGAATTGCAAGCAGGGAGGTGTTCCAGGCATGTCCCACCGGGATGAGGCCCCGAAGAAGACCCAGGACACGCTCGAGTGACTATGTCGCTTGGGAACGCCTTGGGGTCCCCACCAGAAGAGCTGGAGGAAGTGTCTGGGGAGAGGGAAGTTTGGGTGTCCCTGCTCTGACTGCTCCCCCTGAATTTCTCCTTTGGGGGATCAATAAAGTACTACTCTACTCTACTCTCTACTCTACTCTGCGAACCAACCCCAGATAAGCGGAAGAAGACAGACGGACGGACGGACGGATTTTACTACTCATAACACATACCTGGACCTGAGCCTGAACTCCCCTCCCCTGGTGTCTGATCCGTCTCACGTTTGCTGTAAAAATGAAGACAATATATGAAGAGGATATATGATTTACTCTCTCAAAGTAAAATTAACTGGAATATCGTGTACGACAAGAAAGTGATCAGATAAAGTGCTAAAAGTAGGCCAGTATTTCCATGCCAGGAGACAGTGATTCGCATCTCATCAATAAATTTGAACCGCCCAACTCACCCCACACTGAGCACCTGATATGGTGGTGATTTTAATAAAATGCAAATCCACATCCACCTGAACACGCGTCTGTAGGTGCTTTTATACTATTATTATTATTTAATCTGTTCACTCTGCAACCTGACCGCAGTTATCCTACACTTCTTTTGTTTGCTGAACTCGTGATTTCCTGCGGGTTCGGCAGGATCTGCAGGTCAGTGCTCATAAAATGTCACTAGCCAGCTAACATCAGAGAGAAAAAAGTAGCATGAAATGGTAGCTAGAGCTACCAGAGCTAAGCTAAGCTAATGAGCTAATAGCTAATGAGCAAACATGTAGTTATTATTGCCAAATGACAATGATGACAATGATAGCTTCATAAACTTGAACATAATATTCAAGGAAGGCAGCTGGGTAAAAAATGCTTACTTGTAAACTGGATCCACCGCCATAGTGTAGTATTCCTCATCCTCAGAATAGTATTCGCTGTCCGTGTCCGATGAGTTGTCTACTTCTGCATCACTGTGTCGCATAATTTCATGTAAAGCCTCTGTAATGGTGTATCTAGCCCTCCACTTCATTGTTTGTACCAAAGCAAAATAGAAAATAAAAAACTGCACAAATATAATCCACTGCTCCACTCTCTCATCTCACCACTCTCTTGTCTCTCTCTGCGTCATGTGCCACCACCTCTGCTGAAAAAACTGCGTGGCAGACTTCAGTGTTACGCACTCCTCCCCCTCAACAACCACCATAACCAGTTCGATTTCTCCGTGTTGTTTTGGTGAGTTGTGTCACTATATATTGGGCTGTACTGGGCTTGTTAGAAAAGCAACAGGTTCTAGTTTCAAAAAATACCAAATATGTTGTTGTGGAATGAAGAGATAAATCTGCAGTCGCATTTCAAGCCGACTGCTCCTCATATTTACAATGTTGATATTTTTATGCCACTACAATTCAAAGCCTTGCTAAACTGATGTACTTTGAACAAAACAGGTTTGGTTGACAGATTGAGAATCGCCAACTCCCTAGCTTTTTTGGTATAACGCTCATATCATCCTTATCAAAACGATATTTTTTTTGTGATGATTTCCACAGTATGAGATGGATGCCAATACACACACCACACTTCAGAGAAAAACCATCAAATTTATAGTAAAATATTTCTTCCTGCCCGGCCAAGCTGTCTGCATTCACACATAAGACACACTGAATAAGACAGGCTTTATGGGGACCTTTCACACACAATGTTACGGTCTCAGTTGTGTCCAAGGTGACACACTGACTGAAGGTGTCTGATACATTAAAGTGATGCCCAAATCAGCTAACACAACCATCACCAGCTAAGTTAATCATCACAATTTAGTGCAGTCCGCAACAACCAACTAACAACTCGTCAACAGCTAACCGCTAGCTAGCCAATTTTTTTCACGGTCTTTTGACAGATGTTGAATAAAATTAAGCCTCCCCACAATGTGATGAACACACACACACACACACACACACACACACACACACACACACACACACACACAGACACACACACGTTTGTCTTTCTATCTTTGTTGGGACATTGCATTGACTTCCATTCATGACTTCTTTCCCTAATTTTAACTACAGGCAACTAATGCCTAACCCTGACCCCAACCTTAACCAAACCCTAATTGTAACATTAACTCTAAGTTTAACTAATTAGCCACAATTTGCATTTTTTCTCTGTGTGGACCACCCACAATGTCCTCACAACGCCAAATGCCCTCACAAAGTTGGTACTTAAATGAATTAAATTTTTGTCCTCAAATTTTTGTCCTCACAAGTATAGAAAGACAAGCAAGCACACACACACACACACACACACACACACACACACACACACAGACACACACACACACACTTGCCTTGACATCCCAGGAGGGGCAGCCAACTAAATATGCATGTAAAGTATACTATATCATGAATATCACCCTTCAGGCTCATTCAGGCTGATCTCCAGATCTGTGCTCAGTACCCTATTAAGTCAGAGGTGAGTACAGAACATTTTATTCTTATGTTTCATACTATTGTATTTTTATGGATCGAAGAACAAAGAATTTAATATATAACATGGAATTCTTGCAAAATAGTTTATTTTAACACTTAGAGGAGGAGATCAGACTTAGAGAGTCAGTTCCCCGTTTTATTGCACTTCTGAAGACACATTTTTATAAAAAAGCTTTTATGGTTTAATGTGTATTTTAATTTAATTTATTTAGTTATTTATTTTATTTTATTTTATTTTATTTTATGTTTACTGTACTTTTAATTTTTATGTGTTTGTGTATTTTATGTTGGCTACTGGGAAGCACTTTGTTACCTGTACTGAAAAGTGCTATGCAAATAAAGTTATTATTATTATTGAACTCGTCAGATGGTTACATCTGAAAGCTACTTTTCCATAACTTTTTTTCTACCATCTATCATCTTAATGATTTTGTTTCTTTAAAATGTTTTTAATTGCACATCTCTGCAGTGCAAGTATTTAAGAAAAAATAAATAAAATCATACGAAATGAATAGTTGAATTTGTTATATAATAGGAATAGTAGAACAGCTGTGTTAGATAATGCAGAGAATTTATTTCAGGGGCGAACTATTCCTATCAATAACTAAGATTTCCTATTTTACCTGTCATAGCTTTCTTTATGAGGTGAGTTAATCACATTCACTGACACACATCATCTGCTTTATTCCGTGTTCAACAAACAGCGAGGAAAATTTTAAACCAATTTCAATTTTATCTTTATATTTTACTTTGTGCTCCAATTTAATTTGAAGAGTGATTTAATTCCCATATTCATATTTTTTATTTAATTCATATTTATAATTCAATAATTGAATCTGTAGTTTTAAGAAAATTGATAACATTATGGACAATACCATAATAAAGTCAAACCTGAATTAAGGAGCTTCAGCATGTAATCTGTTGGCTGGGGAGAACAGCAAGTAAGGTATTTAAATATGTTTCTTGTGGAACAGGTATTGAGGACGTCGGCATCGGACCCATGAATGGTCTATCTACTGGCACTAATTTCACAATCGTTCGGAGCACATTCAGTACTGCTCTGATAAATAATGTGATTACTGTGGCTCTTTGCGCATCTATTACCTTCATCAATGGTATCCTGGTCCACACCTTCAGAAAACATCAGGTCTGTCAATTCAGATTTTTTTTTTTTTTTTTTTTTTTTTTGTAAAAAGGTAAGGGAGGAAGTAATTGAGATTTACTGAATTATTTTACTGGGGTTGAGTTTAATGGGAAAAAGGCAAAACTTTTATGAAAACAAACTCAAGAACTCAAGCAAAAGAGGAACAGGACTGCTGTACTGTACTTTGTTTGCAGGTTAGATTGTTACATTATGTTGTAGGTGAACGAATACACAAGAACAGATGCTGTTTGGTCCCATAGCCCCGAGCTAGGTGTGCACATCAATTATTGCTGCAGTTGAAATTAATTCAGGTTAACCATATCTTTCACCAATGTATTGTTAGGATTCACTGTACTATACAGCCATAGCGTAGCTGTCTTTCAGTATTATGGAAGACTGTTAATCCAGTTATTTCATCAGCAAGGGTGTAGTAGTCAGGGTGGATTTGGTAGGACATGTCTACCTCACTTCTAAAAAATAAAATAAAAAATTACAGATCTGAGCCTGGATAAATATTAAGGGCACGTTTAATTGTGACAGATAACCTGATGTCATTTTATTGCCTTTTACTTGGTCGGCATTTGGTTTTTACACAGTACCATGATAACACACACAGTTCTTATGTCTACCCTGTGTTATGATGAAATGATCAGATGGCATTTATTGGTATGGTATTTATATATTTTTTTTAATCATGTAGTAATGGACATATCATGTCTGACTATAACAAATAAACAGTTTCTAATGGCCAAATAGTAGCATAAACTGATTTTAGAAAGAGGAAAAAAAAAATTTTTAAGTGTGTGTCTGTTCCCATCACCCACATATGCATTATATAACATATTTGATCGGCACGTTTTCTGTCTCATCTCCCTTATTACCTGCTGCCTGACATCCAGCCCAGTTCTTTATGTTCCTCTTACATTCTTGAATGTAGAAACATAGTAAAAGTGAAAGCAATGTTTTATTTTCACACAAATGACTTGATTTTACACAAATGAAAATCTAGCCTGTTGGCTTGACCGATTCATCAGTGATATTTTCTTCTCCTATCAGTTCTTTTTGTCCTTTTCTTGTGCTTTCTGTGTTTTCCGTAGGAGAAAACCACCAGGAGCACAAAACAAATATTTGGAGGCTCAAGCCCTGACTCACACCTTCTTTCTGTCTTCTATTCTGCCCTACAGATCTTCAGAGTGAACCCCCGATACATCCTGTTCATTCATCTGGTGGTCAATGATATTATCATGCTGACCCTGTTTACCCTGCTCCACATACTCAGCTACACCCTATACACCATAAGTGTCATTTTCTGTACCATCCTGTTAATATGTGCTGTTGTACCTAATGTAAACACACCTTTTAACCTAGCTGTTATGGCAGTAGAGTGCTATATTGCTGTCTGTTTCCCACTCCGCCACACCCAGATCTGTACGATCAAAAAAACATACATTGCCATTGCTTTCATCTGGATGATAAGTGTGCTTTCTATACTACCAGATCTCTTTGTCGTGCTGGCCACAGAACCCCTGGAATTTTTCTACTCCAGGGTCTTTTGTTTGAGGGAAACAATTTTTCGGAGTCCTCACCTCACCCAGAAGAGAAATTTCTCCTATATCGTCTATTTTTTTATAGTTTGGCTCACCCTATTCTACACTTACTTCAGGATCCTTTTTGCTGCCAAGGCAGCTGCTGCAGATGTTAAGAAAGCCAGGAACACTATTCTTCTTCACGGCTTTCAGCTGCTGTTATGTATGCTCACCTATGCAAGGCCTGCGATTTTGAACGGTCTTACAATCTTGTTCCCAAAAAAAACACTGGCCATTCGCTTCAGTGTCTCTATCTTTGTTCAGGTCCTGCCACGGCTCATCAGCCCTATTGTCTATGGCATAAGAGACAAGACTTTCAGGAGCTACTTGAAGAAGCAATTGTTGGGCAGAGAGTCAACATTTATCCAGCCACAGAAAACAGCAGGGATGTCAAAGTAATTCTGTGTTTTAGTCAGATGCTTTAGCACAATGCAACAGACTGACTTTAACTTTTCAGTGTGAGAATATAATTATGCTACTGTGTAATTAATTCATTATATTCCTGATGGCAAATTAAAAAGGTAATCAGTTCATTACATTACTGTTTGTACTACTGTTGTGCTCAGCAAAGTTAGCTCAAGTTAAATAAAAATAGTAAAAATAAAGAATTCTGAAAAGTTGATTTTCTTGTTGACCAGTTTTCTCACTGATTTTTTCCCCCATCAAATCCCATGACCATGACATGAACTAGCAGGTAAACACAGGTGTTACTAAAAATACTCCAACACTTTGGGCAAAATACATTTTTTCTGATTTACCCAGACTGAGACAAGATGTGTGATACCATTTTCACCTCTGTAAGTCCAGTGATTCAGTTCGTAAAGGTAACATTGCATGTTAGCTTAGCATAAAGACTTAAAGTCTACAGGAGTCATTAGCCTAGCACCATCAAAGTAAAAAAAATAAACCTTACATCAACTCTGAAATCTTATTTACAAAATGTATTGTGCCTTTGAAGTTAAATAAAAATTAGTGCTGGGCAACGATTAAATTTTTTGATCGCGATTAATCGCATGATTTTCTGCGATTAATCACGCTTAATCGCATTATTATGCGCAAAATTCAATAATGAATTCAAAAGTAGTGTATTGTGTGCTTTTATTTTCAAAGTACTGCTATATGAAGAAAAGTGCAATAACATTTGGTTAGCAAATACTTTAAACAAATAAGGTGCTTTTTAATAGCAGTATTCCCTTTACACAGTACTTAAAACATTTCTTATAAATCTCAATTTAAACAATAATGTAATCAAATCAAATATAAAACCAAAGGTATTTGCTATTTTTAAATACAAATAAATACATTTCCAAATAACTTTGGTTCTATCAACTCTGCCGTCTGGAAGAGATCTAAAATGAAAATGTCCATGTAAGAGTTCAGTCACTTTCTCCATTTTTCTGTCCCCGTCAGTTTTTTTCTTTTCCCGTTCATGTGAGCGCTGCAGCAGTCTTAGGCCC
>OMLF01048456.1:19547-33568 GCA_900302615.1 Holocentrus rufus | reverse complement strand
AAGTAAGAAAAAAAGACTACTAACTACTCTATCCAGAATTATTTGTAAATAATAAGCTCCTTGTGATAATTATTTCTTCAGCAGCAAAAATACTACAATATTATTATAACTTACAAAGCCAGTCATGAGATAAATAACATGTTTTGTTTGTGATTCAAGAGTTGTGCTGTAAATTATGATTATATGATGATGATTATATGAATATGATTTAAGTATTTCAGATTTAAAACTTGTATTCTCTTTCATAGATATATAGACAGACAGATAGAAAAGAATATATATATTGGAAAAATTTTGTGCTTTTGCAAAAGAGAGAGGGTTGCATGAAGAGGCCAATTATTTGATGTTATATCTCTCATTCTTCTTTCTTGTGCTTTTTCATGTGAGCAACACAAGATGAGGGAGTAAAAGTGAAAATGGGCCTTTAATTAGCAGACATCTACTCTTAGATGTAGCCTAATTGGATGAATATCATGAAATTTTCATGACGGCTGTTTAGAGTTGGGAAGGCTGCCACATCCACAAAGCAGTGCGTAGCCTTACATTTCTTTCCTGTGCAGTTCACCCAAGTGGATCCACTGAGTCCAACTGGAACATCAAGTCCAGCTGCACCAAGCCAACGCTCGAAGTTGAAAGTGATGGTATCATACTGTAATTAGTCCTCACTGACTCAAAACACAAAAATAAAAAACAAGAAAATGTAATCACTCTCATTGGGCCTCATTTACTCGTGTGCACAGTTACATTTGATCTTAAAGTGTACTTAGGAATGTTTCCAAAAACATTTTGAAAGGGGATTTTTTTTTCTTTTGTTTTCTTTCCTGAATTTTTTCTTTGCAATGATCAAAATTTAACATGAGTGAGAACAGAAACACTGAAGAGGTTTGGAGAGTTTTACGGCAGCCTTGGGCCGATGTGATTTGTCCAGAAATCAGAAGGTTCCTGGTTCGATCCCCGGCTCCTCCAGAGAGCGTGTTGAAGTGTCACTGAGCAAGACACCAAACCTCGAACAGCTCCTGATGAGCAGGTTGGCAGCCTGCATGGCAGCCTCTGCCATCCGTGTCTGAATGTGAGGGCGACACATTTACTGAAAAGCACTTTGAGTGATTGATAGTCTAGAAAAGTGCTATGTAAATGCAGTCTGTTTACATTTACTCTTTATGCAAAGTCATTTTAAATAGTTACAGACCTCATTAACAACAAAATGTATTTTAGTGCATGTGTAAGCTTACTGATGAACAATATTGACAAAGCTACACAAACAAATTCATAGCCGTAATAGACAATTCTATTCATATTTAGCTTATTGATCAAAGCGATTAATTATGATATAAAGACCCTTAACCAGACAGTCCCAGTCCCAGCCTGACTCTCCAGGAGCTCTCACCTCCCCAGCCACCAGGACAGTCCAGGGGTGACGGGGCCGATGCATCACAGCTATCCATCAGTTACAAGCTCCAGGATGTGGTGGACGGCATCGTTAAATTGGCGCCATAATATATTAAAATCCCTTATTCTGCAGCAGAAAAAGAGCTTTCCACACTTTTTCTTGCCTCCTAAACATCAGAGGAGCAATAGACTATCAAAGCACCATCTCCAAAGGCATTCCCCTGTTTAAATTGCAAGCAATAACACTAAAATAAACACTCAAACTCTATAAACATTCAAATAATCTATAAAGCCAACTAATGGTAGGATTTCACATTCTTTCATTCATTTCAAGCGGAGACAGGAGAAATGGAGCAACAGAGGCCATAGGGGGGCGACTCGTGACTAGACAAGATTAAAAAGTTGCGAAAAGTTCAACTTAATGCAAATGTAAAGTGCAGGGATGCAGATAAATGGCGGCGATCGCAAGAACTGCCAACTTACTGTTCATGTTTAAAGAGCAGTGATTAAACTGGATTGCCTCAGGAGGCTGTTTCTTCCTAAATGAATTTTTCAGCGGGATTCTGATTTGTATATAATCTTTCATATATGACGGCAATAGTTAACTTTTATTTTAATAAATAAAATTGTTTGCAAGGAATAAAATGTGAGTTTGCCGTCCAGGAGGGGCTCATGAGTTGTTAATACAGCAGCGTGGTTGTTTGTCTTGAGCAGTAATGATGCGCCGGTCAGTTGTTCATTTATTTATTTATTTTTTGTGAACTTGCACCTGCCTGCCCCACCAGGAGAGCCTGGTCATAACAATGCAACACCGCCTCCACCTGCTGCCCACAGAAAAAAAAAAGACAGACAGCCAGACAAATATCCTTGTTAATATTCACGTACAGATACCGATTTGGAGAAAATCGAAAACAGAAATGGTGTCGCACATAAAGGTGCTGCCAGAATAAGAAATTGATTATGTTAATTTCTTTGTAATTTTAATCTCTAACTATATTGAATGTTGACCCGCACCGCTCAGGCCAATAATGGTCTCTTTCCTCCGTCCGACTCCACCCCGGTGCGTGGATTTCAGATCGACCCGTGTGCTGGAAACACAAGAGGTCTAAACTAACTAGAGTCTCAGATAGAAACTAGTTTGTCTCTGCATGATAAAGGTTATTCCAAAAGCAGTTGAAGACGTGGCTGACCAACCCTCAGACCTATCAGGAGTTGCCAAAGAATAATCAATAATCAATGTGTCCCTTCACTCCACCACAGCGCTCCTGTCAAGCACTATAGTCAAAAGAAGCAAAATGATTATCCTGTATAACACAAGGTCTGAGCTTACCATCTGATGGAGACGCTGCTTGATTTAACTTGGCTGTTTGTTGTCAGCAAAGTCTCTAATTTCCCTCCCCTGATACTTTTGACAGCAACTTGCCACTTGTAGCTAATAATCTCCTCCTATTTGAGTTAAAGCCAAGACGGTTTAGCTACTAATTTGGTGTCAAACCATTACTTTCTAATTTCAGCCGAGGTGTGCGTCTCTGATGTTGCAGCATCTACAGCATCACTAGTTAATTAGCTTATTAATGCCTTTTTTTGTGGCCATCAATCCAACACTTACACTTTTAGATTTATAAGTATATATTTTTTCCTCGCACTCCAGACTTCCATTAGATTTTTTATTTTTTTTTTGGCTCTCTGCCATTCTCCACCTTCCCAGTCATGCTTCCCATTTCCACACAACCCTTCAGCATTCAGCATTCCTTTCATGTTGTTGTCAGGCCATCTACCTATGCTAATCGACATCAACGGGCACGTGTAGCCAATTTTCAAACAACTGGCTCTGACCATCAGATTCAGTACACCTGAGGGCACGCACATGATGCACATATTTCATGGATTTTGTTTTTTTTTCATTGCTGCTTCTCTCAAGGGCAAAAGTAAAAAGAATTTAAGAGGAGTTTTGCGAATGAGCCTCGTTGTCCCCTTTCAACAGCAGCATGAGTAGACTTTGCTCCCTCTAATCACAGCATCCACATCGAGGGTTAAGCTCCTGAGGCTCGAGCTATTTTAGGCCAGTGTGATTCTGAATATTGATGAGTCAGATTGCCAGTACTTGGTGAGAATCAATCCAGTTGAAGAATGGGAGTGTCGGAGCTGCTGTGGCCGTGGCCAAGTTGTTGTGCTGCTCCTCAGTAGGCGGACGTGAGAAGCCTGCCTAAATACCTATCTGCCTGCATCTGTATTCCCCGCCTGCCACCCAGCAGATGCTGGTGGAGCTTTAGAGTTAGGCAGATTTACATATTAGTGAATCCAAACAGGTGGATGTGAAATAAAGCATGGCAGGTCAACAGCCTCTCGTAGAGAACGCTGTGGCTGGAGGGACAGCCATCAAGGAAATGGACTAGTAAGTTGTGTTCAGAACATCAAAGCAACCAACAAGTGTGTCCGGCCTTGTGTTTAGCTCTTAACCAATCTGAGAGCCTGGAGGCATGCTGCGGACATCGTGAGCAGCCCCAGGTGCATAAAGCTTCAAGCATCTCGTATTGTGTAACAGAAGATTGTACTTTGCATTGCACTCCAAATGCATGCAAGCAAAACTTACAAAATTTAAAATGCTGTTTCAATTCCGTGGTTATTTTCCAGAACCTTTTTGCATCTTAAAGTCCATGCGTAAGTCTCTCACTGTGCAGGCCAGGTGTGACTTGTCTTGATGTGACGTGTGTGTGTGTGTGTGTGTGTGTGTGTGTGGATGTGTGTGTGCGTCTCTTGCGGCAAAAGCTGTTTCATTAGACTCTCAGAGGGGGTCCTAGTCTCTTACAGCTGGGCCAGCAAACACTCAGCGCAAAAATTAGCATACAAACTGAGCAATACAACTTTTATTCGAGCTGCCTAGACTTGAAACCACTTATTTACTCCTCATTTGTTTTATTTTTTTACCAGGCAAGTTAATGACAGCTCAGCAGGAGACAAGTGGCCTCCTAGTGGGCAATTTGTCCACAGAATTAATAATCTTAGACTAAAGAATTAGCACTACTACTCATTTGCTTGCTTCCCGTAATTGTTCATGGAATAAAAGTCTAATGACATTCGATTCATTTCTATGACTGCTTTTGGAATTATTATTATTATTCTCTTTTATGACTGTTTTTTGATTAAATTGAAGATTTTCTCTAATTACTGCTGTTGATGAATTGCATAAAAATGAGTGTGCATTGGCATGTTTCAGGTTCATTATATTATAAACCTATGATAGTTCTTATGATAAACCAGTGCTTCTCCTCTGTCAGGTGCACCAGTGTGTTCAGGCGCTTCATCATCAAGTTCAGGGTTTTTAAATAACATATTGGCATGAAGTTAATTTCTACTTACTGTACGTGCGCCACCTTGTCTATTTGTCAACAATTATCATTTCGAGGGCCTGCACAATTTGTCATGGAGACATTTTGACAGCGGAAAGAAATGCGGTTCCACTTGGAGCACTTAGCCGAGGTAATAACAGCATTTCACTCATTAGGATGACTTCCTATGTTTTACTTCAACCTGTATCATGAATTTGCATGTGTTTATGGGAGGAAACTGAGCGGAATGGGGTGTGATGCCCGCATTAGCATGCACAAGCCTCATTAAATATGCGCTCATCAGCTCTCTGTTTTTTATTTGGATTCCCTTTGCAGTAGTACAAATCACTGGTAATCAACTCTGGTGACATTTTCCAGCAATTATAAGCCAAGCTGTCCCTATTTCAGCTGGAGCTGAAGACAAATCACTCCATTTGGCCTCATATGCCACCGTGACAACATATTAACACTTTCATGCCCACGACACATCAGGAAGTTTATATACAGTACGAGTAAGAGAGAGAAAAATAATGTTTACAATGAATATAAGTAGAAAAAAGTGAGGGTGAGAGGTGATTCAGTAGGAAGAACAAAGCAGAAAGAGAGAAGATTGAAAGGATGAGACAGCGCATTGTGCCTTTACACAGCAAAATTAATTATCGTGTGTGTATTGGTGTGTTTATTCAAATACACATGAGTATATACCTGCATACACAATGTATACTGCATGTGTGTTTGTTTATACATGTGCTGTGTGTGTTTGTATGTGTGTGTAAATGCACTTTTTTACTCTGCCAGTGCTCTTTCTTCCTCCCATTGAAAACAGGCTCCTTAGAGAGATATGGTGAAACACACTTCAGTCGGCAGACAGACTTAAGCTCTCGGTATGTGGTCCTGCCACTGTATTCTTTCTTCCGTGTTGAAAGAGCACTCCAGCAGTGTAGAGAAGACAAAAAACAAATAGCAGGCTCTCTGGATGCAGGGCTACACTTTAAAGGGTACTTTCTTTTTTGAAGCAAGCACAATATAATTGGCTCCAATGTTAAGAATATTCTTTCCTGGATGATTTGAGAGGCTTTCAAAGGAAATCATAGCACAACTATGTGTTATATACCATGTAGAGAGAACAATATAGAGAAAAACATTTTTATTCTCCCCTTGCACTGACTGACCATATATATTGTGATGGGTTTTTGCTTTTTACCCATGACTTGGTCCGCTCCTTTTCATACCACCGGGGCATAATTCAGCAAGAGGCTAAGACGAGGGGTGTGGGAGGAGTGTCTCTTTGAAATGGAGGGGAATATGCCTGACAAGGAGACAAGCGTGGTAAACAAAGACAGCATGGCCACCATGTCAGAAAGCTCAAAAGAAGCAGTGGTGTCATTAATATTTGACACTGAGCTGGCAGCACTGCAGAGAAGTTCTGACTTGAGCCAGTCCCTTCAGACCACAGAGCTGCGACGCTTCTCTGTCTCCAGGTTGTTTGTCATAGTTCCCACCAGAGCTGATACAGCGGAGTATCGTGATGTTAGTTTTCACAACAATCTATTGATTCTCTAGCCACTTGTATCAATGCATATTGTTCAATCACTTCCTTTTCATATGTGACATTTTAGTGCACTGTGTTAGTGCATTGTGCTCGGATTTTTGAATTAAATCGTTTTGTGTCAGTTTGTAACAACAAATTATGTAATAATGACACATTTTGTTCCAACTTTCCAAAATGTAATAAATGGTCCCTCTATTATGCAGTAACAGCCACATTTGGTAATAACTGCATTTTCTAATAAACTTCTCAAATGCAAAATGTAATACATTTCACCGCATTTTGTAATAACTTATCACATAATGCAGTGATTATTATGTAATGCGGGGGTCGCACTTTTTGTTTTTGAAGAAAATGTAAAAATTCACTGCATTATGTACATTACATTTTGCATCTAAGGAGTTTATTACAAAATGTGGCAATTTACTACAAAATGTGGGTGTTACTACATAACAGAGGGACAATTTATTACATTTTGGAGTGTTATTACAAAATCATTGAATCATGATATAAACCATAGTGTGATTCATTTGCTAATATAAAGGACTAACTCCAACCCTAATCCATGATTGGCTAGCGCACGCATCAACTGATAGCAGTCTCACTTTAAATAGAAACAAACATATTCACATACATACACACATATGTATTTGAAAATAATTAATGTAGCTCCTATAACAAAAGATTCGGGGAAAAGTGTGTAGGTATGTGTGTAGGCCTATGTGTATGGCATAACAAGGTTACATAAACTTTCTTGTGAGGCGAGTAAGAGTTGGTCTTTTGAACATTCTTGAAAATGAAATATTCTTGAAATTACAATGAGGCCGGCTAATGTTTTCACCCCGCTGTGCTAGTTTTTGTTTTTCTGTCCGTGCGGCATGAATGATGACACCGCCGCTTACACTGAGGAAATTCAGCAGGGGTTCTGGCGTATCTGCCAGCAATGACAATTTTTAAATAGTGTGCAGACCCCGCCTACACGAGGTGTCCACTGGTGTGAAAATAGAGCGCACCCACTCAGTGGTGTCTTTGCCAAGTGCTGAGATATCTGGCTTTCAAGACTCACCTTCCATCCTGTACATTTGCTCCAAAACCTCCCCTGCACTCCAGCTAAGACCACAAAAAATGCCAAAGGAAATCATTACCTCATTGCAGTCTGCAGGCATGGATATATGTTTGGATGGCTTGGTGAAATCACATACAACGCCAGGCAGCCGTAAATTTAGTTTGACTACTGGCAGCTTGAGGCGCAAGATGCTTGAACGATTACCAATACAGTACTGCCATCCTGTCACCAATATATTTTTTTTCCTGCTTGAAAGCAAGACTTTCACAGGACGCTGTGAAACTGTGCAAGTCAGCATGTTCTCATTTGCATAAACCATGACCCGTAACAAGTCATTGGTTGCCCGAGGAGCAGTATACAGTAACACCAGTTTTTCCAGCTTAAATGTTAGTGTAATCTTTCAAATGACTGTCAGATTTATAGGCCTTGTACAGATATGACTGCTGATAACTTTGACTGTAACAGTCATAAAATGATTTTTTTTTTAGGTCGTAACCGTGATGATTCCTGCAGCCTCTGGCATATGGTCATGAACCCCGAGTTAATGGGCTGTTTTACACGTTTATTGATGTAGTAATGGCTGTGGTTATGGCCTTAGCTGCATAATAACCAGCAGCATACCAGTTACACTCACTAACACTCACCTGCAGGCAGACCTTTACAAAAGAGAAATGCATTGCAGGGGCGTGTTTGTGAGCTCTTGTGTGTGCATGTGAGTGTATGTTTGTGCACATGCATACAGGGCAGGTAAGAGTCCCGGGGGCTATAGAGAGATACACAGCTGCTACAGTTCTGTCACACCGCATGAAGCCAGGTGAGCTGACACTGGTACCAGATGAAAACTAATATCTGTAAAGCCGTATCTGTGTAATCTACCCAGGGCAGCAGGCTAGCAGGCAGGCAACCTGCTAAGCTCTTTCTCCACGCTTGCTCTCATACACTCCTACAGAAACACACTTCAGGATCACAGCACACAAGAAGAAGAAGTGTGCAAGACATGCACTCAGACAAGAAGTACTTTAACAACCACACTAGCAGTATGGGCACGGCGTGTGTGAGTTTATGTCACGGAGGGAATGAAAGGAGGGAGGGTCTGGATGACAGGGTGAAAAACACATCGGCGTATTGGAAGCGCTTGAATGTATAAACAAGTAACAGGACTCGCTCCTGGATTTTCAGCACAGCCATATAGAATCTTTTTGCAAGATGTTTAAAATTCCCTACATATTTTCTTAAAAGTGCAGTACATGTGTTGCTTATAGAGAGGATATTCTTGCAGTGCAATATACTTCTGAACTTCTCCAAACAAACCTTCCCAGTGTAATAACTGTTCAATGTAAACCATAACTCATCAGCACTTGTGCAATATGGCAGCATATTATGTTATGTTTGTACTATATGTGTCATGTAGTCACCTTGCCCATGTTTGCACCCCTGCAGTTTTATACCATTTGTTATTTTATACCACATTATATGTACCTGATGTTTACTGTGTCACTGGTTTTACCCTTTTAGATCTTACGCCAATGTTTTACACTGGAAAATGTTTTCCCCCTCTGGGACAGTAAAGTCTACTACGACTACTACTTCTGTCTGCATTTCAAAAATTGCACAGGAGTAAATATCATCTTCATTGTCAACAAGCATGCCTCCTTCCTCTATCCTCTCTGGATATTGCCATCTGCCCAGAACCCGAAAAAGAATTTTGTTTCAGCGCCCAAACAAGTTGATCTGCGATCTGTCATAACATCACCCGCCATGCGAAACATCCCCCCTCTTTCTTTTTGCTTATCTGTTTGCTTCTTCCTTTTTACTCGTCTCAGTTTTATCACGGCACATCCATGACAATGCATCAACTACCGGTTGTCAAGTCCCATTCCCGTCCACACACACACAGCCGGGCTCATCTGCATAGTAACTAGAGTCAACTACAGGTAGTTGTCACTACCCGTTTTTGAGCAGGAATCGGTATAAGTTGTCATTCCTGTAAGAATCGAGTGTGAACTTGACCTGCAAGCACTTAAAGTGAGGAGCAACATCTATATCAGCTCTAATATGAACAAGGCCTGAGTGGACGTGGGATAAGAGCTAGCATAAACATCAGGTAGACAGTTTTGGTATGCAGGTTAACAGCATCCAGTCCATCCAGGTGTGTTTGGAGTGTGTTCATGCTGCAGGACGCAGCAGGGCCGGCCTCAGAATGACTCTGCCATCAAGAAGAAGCTGCTGTGCTCTGTGCTGTGTGGCTGTGGCTCACTGGGAATGTTTTTGTACCGACGGTTTCCCGGGGAAAGAGACAAACACAAGCTGCTCTAACATTCACAAAGCAGCCCAACACACGTGCATATACGAATAAACACCGACATACCGAAGCGTCGGGCAGGCCTGCATGTAGTCTTCGCTTACTGTAGTGTCACAATGTCAGTAATCTGTGGAGAGGGAAAAGAAACACACCAACATTTCAAGAGACTGAGTAAACATCTGTTCTCATTCCCTGTTGTGAGCAACACACAAATCCACATCAATGGATGCTACCTGATGCGACATTGATGTGTGCTACCACTGATGTGTCTCCTCCTGGACTCCGGTCCTCAGTTCCTGCAGCTCTGTGGGAACACATCTACAGTTGGTCAGGTTTTTGTTTGGCCAGGGCTGAAATGTGTGTGGACCTGGATAAAGGATGAGGCAAACCACAGGGACCGGCTGTGTGTGTTGGAGATATAATGCGCGGTCTTTGCCTGAAGGACTCCTGATGGACTCGATTCAATTATCTTTGTACAGTACACTCTGCATGTCATGCGCTGCATGCCAGCCAGTACAGTCTGCAGCCAGAGACATTAACATAAAAGAGCAGCAAGGATCTAATCTGTAGAAATCAAAGTATCTGCTACGTAAGGCTGGAGAGAAGCTACAATTTTTTTTTACC
The DNA here is from genome assembly GCA_900302615.1 of Holocentrus rufus. Lineage (NCBI taxonomy): Eukaryota > Metazoa > Chordata > Actinopteri > Holocentriformes > Holocentridae > Holocentrus > Holocentrus rufus. The sequence goes on along the minus strand of OMLF01048456.1, from coordinate 23,309 downwards.
ATCCTATTTAAATCCTAATTATCACAGTGAACCAATTAAATTGCACTGCAAAAAAATCCATGTTAACACATCATTTACTGTCGTATCATATTCAGTGTTAAAATCTTGTTTTTCCTCAAAAAATCTGCCAGTTTTCAACACTGAATATGACTAAATGATCTGTTAAGATGGAGATTTTTTGCAGTATATTGAGAATTAAATGTTTATGCTTTTTTCTTTCTTTGAGATTTTATAGGCTTTATGTGGGCTTCATTAATCAAAAGTTTGATTTTACCCCAGTTTATTGCGTGTGATAGCTGTTCTCAGAGTTCTAACATCTTTCTCAAAACGCAGACACTTTTTTCTCGGTTTTAGATGTTTAATTGCTTGATTGAATGATATGAAACAATCTCCTCACATTATCTCAACATGTGCATTAATCTACCTCACTGTGTCTCAGATTATCTTTTTTAGTTCTACTAAGATGACAGCTCCTTGTCCTATTATCACAGAAACTCTCCGCTCCTCTCCTGAAATCTGCGTGCTCCCCTCTCGGGTGCCCATACAGCTTCAGGGTAACCAATCAAATGAGTCCAGCGGATGATTAATTCATCTTAATTGGTGGGTGAGGAGGAGTATTTGGACCCGGTGCCCCGGCGGGATGGCCCCGCCACCTACACTCCCCAGCGAACGCCACCCCCGTTTGATCTGCACTAATCTAATTAACGCTTAAACAGGAACACCTGGGCTCTTCAGTGGAGGATCTGTGGCTGCTGTCGCACGCATACACACACACACACACACACACACACACACACACACACACACACACACACACAGACACGTGCGTGCTTCCCAGATGGGCCTTTGATAGCTCTGATGGTGGCAGGCGCAGGATGATGATTGCACTTAACTCAAACACTCTCTCACACTCACAGGCGTAGAGAAAGACACTCATACGCTTATATATACACACACACACACATATACACACACACGCTCTTCTCTCTTAGCGTGGGGGTTCATGGTAATGGGGTGCTATTTCAGTTCCCAATATACATCTAACTGGTGGGTAATTGACGACGATTAGGCTGTGGTCTGATGATGCACCTGATTAGATTAGCCCCGGCTCTCACTTTCTGCTCCAACTCACCGCAGCCTTAAACCCAACCTTGACCCCAATTAGCCCCGTACTCATCAGAGAGAGCTGGGGGACACTGGTGCTGCAGCGGCTTATCATCCTGCTACTAATTGGCCTGATGAGGCGGGATAAATATGGTCAACGCTGCAATGCAATTCCCCAATCAATATGTACACTGTATCCGCCGAAGAAGGGAGAGAGCAGCAGCAGCAGCGAGCAGCAGCGAGGGAGAGAGGAGATACGGCGTGCAATTGTTTTTTTTATTCTTCTTCTTCATCGCAGTTGATTTGCACAATCAGTCACCCTTATAACAATCATTTCTGTTTGTTCAGTGTTACCTACGAATGTGTGAAACTATCTCATCTGTCTTTGATCTCACAGTCATTACGTATACTCAGTGGCCACCTTTTTTTTTTTTTTTTTTTTTTTTAGCTGTGCCTCCTTTTGTTCACAAACAGCTCAGCCCTCCTCCAGACAGTGAGTCATGTCTAAATAAAGCACACAGACAGGGTCGAGACGTTCACTTACTGTTTAACAGCTCATGATTTAAGTCACTTTGAAGATGGCATGATTGTTGGTGCCAGACATGTCGGCTCCAGCATCTCGGAAAAAAAAAAAAAAAACAGCCACAACAACGTTTGGAGTTTACAGAGGATGGTGCGATAGACAAAACAAATCCAGTCAAATTGCCGCCCCGAGGATGAAGATGTTTCGCTGATGATAGAGGTCAGAGGAATATGGCAAGACTTGTTCAAACAAACAGGCGAAGCACAAGCATGCTAGCAACACTGCAACAGATCTCTAACTTCAAAAGTCATATCCACTCTTAAAATGTTGCTTTTCTTAAAGCAAGTAAAAAAAAAAGATGACAGTGGGATGAGATGATCCCACTTGTTTTCAATGCAGTTTTCACTTGCTTCAGTATAAAGTATAAATATGTTGAAACAAGGCAGAATAAGGCAGATCAGACCACTAGGAAGTTGATTAGCATTGGAAACATAAGAAATTACTCCAATGGCAGATATTTTTACATAGTGTGAAATTATATAATAATCTTACAATACTATAAATGTAAATAGATGAAATGACTCGTTATAGTGTTATAGACATTTCTGCAGTGTGTCAACATACAAGCCCTTCAGTGTTGAAAGTGACAGGCGTCAGCAGCTGCAGATCATGCTGGCTCCTCTTCTGTCTGCCAAGAAGAGGAGGGTGAGGGCACATGATGGGTGATGTGCATGAAGAACAAAATGCTGGCAGATGAATCTTGGTTTCTGCCGTAACTGATGGCAAGGTCTGGATTTGGCCCAGGTTCAAGTTCAAGTTCAAGTTTATTTTGAGCCCAAATCACTGTTTACAGTCTCAAATATTTACAGGCCCACAAGTTTATGAGAAACACAACAGGGCGACACCCTCCTGACTTAACCCCTTAGCAGGCAAGACAAAACCCAAAGGTAAAAGTGAAAAAATGGGAAGAAATCTTGGGAAGGACCTCAGAGCGAGGGGGACCCTTCCAGGCCAGCCAGGAGTACAACAGGTGCTGATCAATGGGGCAAATTATCAGCTTTAAATTAACCAACAAGAACCAAAGTGGACAAGTTGCAAATTGTACGGTTACATAGAAGTTAGTTTGCTAATAAATGATATACAGGACATGAAATGTGAGGATAACAGAGAAAAAAATGGATCTGTCCTGGTGTTTCCAAACCTGTCCTGCAAGTTTCTGTTCCATCGTTGCTCATGCACACCTGATCAGGTAGTGTTCAGGTAGATCTCTTTACACTGCACAACCAATCAGCATTCGTTCAACACCTTCCTTGGTTTAGGAAGTGTGTCAGTGTGTCACTTGTGTACCTAAACACTGTTGCTGATCAGGCCCTTCACAGCCACTTTAGCCTGTGTCAAATAGAAACTTACAGCAGGATAACCCACCATGTCATGAAGCTTTCAGCACATCCTGTCAAGATGGTTCAAGGAACATGACAATGACTTCAGTTTGCTGCAGTGGCCTGCAAAATCTCCATATCTTAACCCAGTGCAGCAGCTTTGGGATGTGAAACGGATCTGGATTTAGGCAGTGGAACATGATGTTCGCTGCATGATTGTGCCGTTTCCAAATCTGCAAGAGGGAACTGTGTGATACTGTTGAGTCAGCATGGACCGTGATCCATTTGAAGCGTTTCTGGCACCCTGTTGAATCCATACCTCAAAGAGTTCAAACTTTTTCTGCAGACAAGAGGAAATGCAGCACTAGCTAGGTGAAGCTAACAAAGTGGTTAGCAAAAATATGCTGCCTCCAGTCCAACAATGTCAACAAATTTTGTCGTATTGTTCTTTCTTGCACATTTTGCACTTTTTAAGAATTTCAAAGTAAAAAGTCCTGAACATTGCCTCGGTCCTCGAATCGCGTGCTGACCCTGTTTGCCACCAGGACAAACTTTTCAGACAGTAAACCAACAAGAGTCCAAAAAAAAAAAAAAAAGAAAAAAAAAAAAACAACCTGAGGGGGAAAAGTCCTTGCAACTACTGTAACAAAAGCTTATGTTCGACATAAACAAGAGCGTGCAGAAATGAGGAGAAAAGATGAAACCAGAGGAGAAGAAGAAAGGAGGGGAGAGAGGGAGAGAAATAAAGAACTACCA
>OMLF01048456.1:0-14181 GCA_900302615.1 Holocentrus rufus | reverse complement strand
AGGGACTTGGATGAAATCCTTTCAAGGCGGAATATGCGACTGTCTGAAATGTCACTCTCAGATCAGATGTCTCCGAAAACAAGGCCCGTCACATCATTTGGGACGCTCGACTTCATTAGCGCTTTGTTCGGTTTCACGTCTGCTCTCGCAAACGCAATCGCTCAGTCGAATCATTTGTGGCTCCCCCTTTTTTTTTTTTTTTTCCTCCACACTTATGTTTTTACAAAGAAAATTATACTGTACACTGGAATAAGGCAGAGCTGTTCTGTGAGCGGTTATGGTGATTTCTGTCACTCTGATGCGAGTTCCTCCGTTATTCAAAGAGCTCGCTAGAGATCAGACTGAATCTTGATGCTTCAAACTCGGTCTGATTCGACTGGTTTTGCTGTCTTTACATCGCAAAACTCTCCATCTTAAGTCATTCAGTCTCATATTGCCTTCAAATCGTAAAGTCAATGAGAAAAATCTGCCAATTTTTTCAGTGCAGTTTCAGTTATTTAAGATGTTGAGAAAAGGCAGAATGAGGCAGATCAGCCCACTAGGATCAAGAAAATGACACTTTTTTTTTGGAAACAGGTCGACTAGCATCGGGAACCAGTGGGATTATCTCATCCCACTAGAAGATTTTTGAACACTGAGTATGACACTAACTTAAGATGAAGATTTTTGCAATGTAGTCAATATTCATCAACATGCCCTTTATTATTTAATCAAGTTCATCACTGTGATTTCTCTCTCACACCACATCATTTTTTTGCACCACATGCAGCACTAAACTCCACACTGGAGGGGTTATTGAGAGCCGACTGACTGAGAAGCATGATCTTATTTTATTTATTTATTTTTTATGACGTTGTACTTCACAACATTTGACTAAGGATAGATACAGAACAGATGCATGGAGAAGCATTTCAAGGATGACTAGCACTATATTATGTTTCACAGTAGGCCAGGCTGGTGTGGCAGACTGACGATCATGCTGCCATCCATCTGACAATATGTTGCTTATTGTCTAGCAAACAAATTGTGGGAATTACCTTTTTTTTGTGGACCAGAAAGGCAACAAAGGAAGAGCTCATTTGTAATTGTATTCATCTCTATAAACCTTTTTTCTTTCCAGATAATATCAATCAAAAAAATCATACTGGTAGGCGAATGCACAGGCAATGTTGGCTTTTGCAACACCATTATCAATGTTTTTAATGTTTCTATTAGATTATAAATGAGTTGAGAAATGATTGGAATTATGCCAACTATATGTTGCGTCTCAAACTACTCTACACCAGAAGTTTTCCAACACCTGGGGGAGAAAATTCCCAATTGACGTTAACTGTAGCCCAGAGTGAATGTGAACATCTTTCCTCGGCCAGGTACTACCAGGGAGTTTATAATTGAGTTGAGACTCAGGAAATACTCATTAAGACGTTGTCAGTCGCCAGAGGAGACCACGCTCAATGTGTTTAGACACCACTGAGACTGCAGCTATCCCACAGCCCTGCTCCTCTCCAGCTGGAGGGCAAAAGTGTGTGTCTGCGTGCAGGAGTGTATCCGCGCTCATGTGTGTTCGGGAGGTTTGAGAGCGTGCGTGTTTATGTGCGAAGGTGTGTGTGAGTTTCATAAACTCGCAGGTCCGTGGAGCACCATCTGCCTGCACAGTGTTTGATGGAGCAGGAGCTGGTTGTGAGGGACATCCCTGTCACCCACTATGTGTGACAAACTCCTGATAGAAACACCTGTTCGCTGTCGTTCTCTCTTCACAGCCTCCTCTGGGGAAGCTGCTTGAGTGGGGAGAGAGTTTCGCCAAAGGAGACAGAGCGAGCCTCTGGGCCGGGTAATTTCCTGGGCAGAAAAAGTCGCCAGTGAAGTGCAATTGGCAGTTTAAATCATTGAAGCGCTTTTGTTCAACTTCACTTGGCATACAGAGGAATTGCAACTTTTTTTCGGAGCTTTTTGTTTTGGGCTGCAGCTACTACTAGACCTGAACCTAAACCTGGTTGAATGCCAGACCATGCCTCTTCTTCTTCTACTTTCTTTTTGGCGACCAGCATTTGAGGTGCATTACCGCCACCTATTGGTTTGGAGTGTGTATACCCGATGCATTATAGAAAATGTCACTCAGTAATGAAATGAACGACGTCTCGTGAGATTTCCATAAGAGTCCCTTCAAGAGTCCATCAATAACTAACAGTTATTTTGATAATCAATTAATCTGTCAGCTATTTTCCGTTTAATTAATTGACTTTTCCAATCTAATTTAATTTAATCTAATCTTGATTATGTATTTGTTGTTCCCTGAGTCATGACAAAAGAAAAGATTCAAGCAGCTGAAAGTTGAAAGCTTGACAGAGTCCTCATGATGATCTCTGTCAAGACTTCAGCTAACAGAAGAGAAAATCACTCATATGCATTCGTTAATTACTGGGATGAAAGTAATAGCAAAGTTCATTAAGATTTGTGAGGTATCACAGTGTCATGCTATATTAGAGGAACACTGCCGTATTTGCTAACAAATTGTGTGTGATTTTATGCCTGCAAATTAAGAACATTCATTTACAGCTTTGGTCTTTCATATTTGAATGATTTTCATTAATTTGAAAATGTAAAATGTGTTTTAATTAGTCGCAAAGACAGTCAGATGATGGATATATGGCTAAATGTTATCAAGAAGAGTCTTGTGTGGAGATAAGAAGTCACAGTTATCATTAACTGCTTATTTCTTTTGATTATTTTCAACCTGGGTCTTATTTTCTTTGTTTTTTTTCCATCTTGACAGCTGATCAATACAGTCACACAGGGCCGACATGCTCGCTCCATCTGTTGAATCCACTTTTGACAATTATGTAGACTAATCATTCCAGCTGAGCAGAATGTGGATGACTTGGCGTCATGTGAGACTGCGGTTGGTACACCAAAGATGGCGTCCGTGTGAGTTCACACATCCAGCTCCGTTCAATGAAGAGTTTTTTCTCTGAGGCTCAGATTCCCGTCCCAGCTGATGAGATAATTAAAACAAGCCTGAGGGCGTCTAGACATCGACTGTTTGGTTTCGCCCTGCCCGCCTCAGGTGAAATCGAACAGAGCGCCATCAATGATGAGAGGAGGCAAGAATAGAACCTAGAACCTGGAATAGAACACACACACACACATGCACACACACACACACACGTATTGTATGAGCACACAAAGACAAGTGCTGCTGCTGCTGCTCGGTTTGCCTTTGACCACAACAGAGGCTTTGTGCGCAGGGCAAAGGTGATATTGGGCCACATTCTCTATGTCAACAACCAGCTTCAACACAAAGACATAACCAGCAACAACAACACAGAGTGACTGCCTGTCAGAGAACATAACACCATAGAAATGATGGAGTATAGCAACACAGGAGTGGTGAACAGCAATGCAGAAGGAAAAATGTGACAGGAAACCTTGCTAAGCTGTAGCTTTGCACGGAAAATTACGCAGAAAAATTAAATCAAGTCACCAATAATAACACAATATTACAAGCTGACATCTAACATTACTGCGCTGACATGGCAACGCCTACAACTGTAACGTAATATCCTCAACAAAGGATGAAGCCCACGCAGAAACGAAGCAGACAGACAATTTGCAAAATCTAAATCAAGCCATTTAATGTTGTTAAAATGACACAACTTGCCGTTAGCCAGCAGAGTGATTCTACAAGGAGTTTTAAATCGTCGAGGAAGGTGACACAGAAAAAGCAGCATGAAAGTTAAACTGAAAAAATAAGATAGACGGAACAGTAACTTACAGACCATCTGGCCTGTAAACATCGACTCCTATAGGCTTTTCAGACATTGACTTGAGTTTAGCTCTAATGTAAATCCTGCAGTCAGTTAGATTCTCGCCCCTCTGACGTGCATAAAAAAAATACATATAGTGGTGGATTTGATCATTTCAAGATTTCCATATGATAAAAATTCCATATGATTCACTCAGAGATTATCTGGACTTTTTTTTTTTTCTCCTTACAGAGAAAAAGATCAATGTGCCAAATGGCAGAGCTCATATCTCTGATTGTGCAAGCTGATGTGTGTTCCTGCCTATGTGTGTGTGTGTGTGTGTGTGTGTGTGTGTGTGCTCAAACGCTCACCCCTTTCTGTTTTCGTCTCAGAGGTCGACAAGGTGAGATAGACGCACTGGGAGCAGAGGTGAATCCACAATGCAGGAGAAAACCCCACCAGCATTTTCAGTGAGACAGATGGATGATGTTTATTAAGCAAGTGACAGTGAATGTCCCTAGTTGGCTTTACCAGCCTGTTATTTATACACAGGAGTCAACATTTCTATCAAATCTGAATTCTTGCAACACATAATTATGGGTTCTATCCTCTTGCAGCATATTTCTCCAAAGGTAAACTCTTCTATAGATTGCAGAGATGATGTTTGCAAAAGAAAAAGGATTGTTTGTCTAATTTGGAAGTTTGCATTGCAGGTTCAGGGAAACATTTTAATCAAGGACAACTCCACATACCGCGCTTTACAGACCTGGCTTGCATCGGAATGTGGATTCTTATTAATTATTTTGTGCAGCGAGAAAGAAGCGCCATCTGGGTTGCGGATTGCTTTGATTCATCTCTTCAAGTGGTTCATTTACATCAGCCCAACATCGACGACAACAACAACAACAACAGTAACAGCAAAACAAATAAATAAATAAATAAATAAAAGCTGGTCTAAAGATATGTATAAACCTGATGTAATTCTGAAGGCACTGCAAAGGTCGCAGGTTTTAAAAACAACTACTCTGAAGGCGCTGGATAAGAGCTGTGAGTTTACAGTTTATGTCGAGGAAAAAGCTTGTTCTTTTCAGCCAGGACCCACAAACCTTGATCTTCTATGCCCCGCAGCATTGTGGGAGATGCGTTTAAAAGCCAGCTTTTTGGCCGTCTGGATTCTTCAAAATGGATGAGCACAAACTGTGTGTAGTAGGCTGATACTTTGATCCTTGTGCTGCATACCTTCAGGGAAAATGCCATCTCCATCTCTCCCCCTCTCTCTCTTTTTCTTTCCATCTATTCCCATATACTTGCATACTGTATATGATTTCATGTGTGTGCATTCCTGAACTTTTCCCAGAGGCATGCAGATTGTCTACTGATGCTTTTAATGTATTGCTTTGGATGCATGTGTATGTGTGTGTGTGTGTGTGGGTGGGTGTGGGTTGATTTTTACAACCATTTCATTCTTTATTTAACTTAAGGTTCAATCCTCTAATGGCCCATTATGAGCATGTTGAAGCTTTGATGGAAGGTCTTATGGAAATGTAAAACGTGGCAATGGAGTGGATTAATTTAATCACTCCGGGCTAATCATTCATCTAAAGACGATTGTTCCACGATTGTCTTCTCAAATCGTCCTCTGTAACGTTCGCTAACTCATGCTGATCACCGGGGATGGATCGGTTTGACTCTTTGACTGACTTCTTTCCTGCGTCACCATTGTCTTACGCTGTAGGTGTGTGTGTGTATGTGTGTGTGTGTGCATTTGCCTTCAGACACACTCTATTGTTCACCCTGACAGCCAGACTATCCAATTCCAATATATAAATCGTCTAAGCCAGAGATAACCAGTGTTTCGTAGCCTTCTGTTCTGCTGATGCACCGTTTTCTAACTTATATTTCTTTGTCCCGTCCTCTCCAGAAGTTGCAGCACAACAAATTTATCCGTTTCTATCTTCTTTTTTTCCTTCTTGTCTCAACCTTTGCCATCCAGCCTATCTCCTATTTAAACATCCGTATCATCCTTTTTGTGTGTTTTTCTTCGTTCCCCCCCCCCACAGACTTTACCCACCACGACTTACGAGCTGGAGATCGTGGCCAAAGACATGGCGGGAAGCGAGGTCGGCCTTACAGGGACGGCGACGGCCACCATCACCATCACGGACAAGAACGACCACGCCCCAGAGTTCACACATCCGCTGGTGAGAAATGTCACCTTTTCCTTTCTTTCTTTTTTTTTCCCTCTCTTCTTTTGACTGGTGCATGTTCTGCCCTCTTCCCCTCCTGGGAAATTCAGTTTTTGTCTGAGGTCAGAGGTCAGGATGAGCTACACAACCGCGCTCCTGCAGCTGGTAGGGATTCACTGTCTTGTTCAAGGACTCTGCAGCAGCACAGATGCTTGTCTACACAGGAGCATGAACCTGGTGGCTCCAGCTGAAGGACAGCCTCTATAAGCACTAAACCATCCTCCTGCTCGACTAAATTTAAGGATTTATGGCTTTCAGTTTGAGGCAGTTGTTAAGCAGTAGCCCCTTATTTTAAAATCTGCATAATAAAGCTGATAAAGAATGAGGTGTTTTTTCTATTTAAAGGATGGGGTTGGTATTTTTCAACCCGGGCCGTATTTAAATGTTGATTCCCATCATTTATAGTCGTACAACCTCACAGCTAACTTTGGTGATGAGAAACTTACCGCTCTGCTGCAGCTTCTTGCAAGCCTTCAGCAGCAGAGCAATCGTTTTCATCTTCTCAAAAACCATTATAAATGTCCTTTTTGAAAACAGGAACAGTCGCATTTGTCTCTTTGATTTTTGTATTTAATGTATATTCAGAGCTCAAATCAAAGCTTTGAATATGCTTTGATTTTGAACTCTCTGAACAACAATATCATGATGTTTTGGAGCTACGTTTTACAGAAACCATAGTACATCCCAAATATTTGTGACCTTGTGCAGAGAGCAGCTCGGAAACTTTTAGGTAGCATGACTTCAGCAAGGCAATGTATTGAATGACAGCTGTCACAAAGCACGGTTTGCCACCTTTCTTTTCACTGGACAATCTCAACACAATCTCAGCTGTGATAAAGGCGAACAAGACGCTGCAGAAAAGATGGGAATCAGCAGTTTAATACAGCCTGTGTGGAACAATATGGAATCAGTCCTTTAATTGTGCTTTGCTTGGTATAGAAATTGACATTAGTGTGAAAGTCGTTAGTCTGCTGGTGGAGTATCAGTACATTCTCTCGTCCTGCTCAGATTTCAGATGGCTCCCGATCTCTGGCTGCCCAGATTTCTACCATCACCACTCCATCACATGCAGACTCTGCAGAGAAAAACCCTCAGCCAACATCTGTCACTGCAGGCTCACACACACACACACACACACACACACACTCACTCCCTGATGGGGATGATTCACCTACATGCACACATGCTCACACACCCACACACACACACACACATTCATGTACACGTGTGTTTTCACCCACTCAAGGGCTTATCCACAATGATGTGACCTCTGCTTTCCCACATAAAAGTATAATTTTGTCACTGGCTGCAAAAAGAAAAGCTCAGCACAGACCGCGGTGTGTGTCTGTGTGTGTGTGTCTGTGTGTGTGTGTGCGTGCGTGCATGTGAAGCACATATGTGTCACATAATAAACAACACATCCCTGTAGCTAGGTGATGTGGGTGCACAGGGAAGATAAGGGAATCTGTGAGCGAGAGTGGGAGTACTTCGATGATGGCGTTGGTTTGTTTAGTCAGCAATGCCTAAAGGCATTAGTGTAAAGCAAACAGACTAAACCAATGCCCGCCAGTCACGCTATATAAGAAAATTGTACACACAGAGAAAATAAAAAATAGCACATAACAAATCGCACCTATTGCTTGTTTGTGCCAACTCATGATGAATTTGTCAAAAGCTGCCACCCTGGCTGTTTTCTGTTCTTTTGTCATCGCTGTTTTTCTCCTCTGGAGGTGAGGAAAAAGGAAAAGGAAAAAAAAAAAAAGGCATGAGGTGCTCCTTCAGCCTTCAGGGGCGGCGAAGGCCTGAAGCAGCAGTTGTAACGCTGGGTTGTGCAGTTCTTAATGGAAACGCCTGCAGCCGTTGTCAGAGTTTGAGACACCTCACCCTTTGCCCCCCAACCAAACATCTCCCCGCAGCCCTCCCATGATGCATTGGGGTGTCAGGGGAGCTTGTAAGGAGTGGAGCTTGGATTCGAAATGTTGCCGCTCGGAGGGCTCGGCGGGGCCGTGCAGAGTGCACCCTGTCCGTGTCCCAGTTAATGTTCTCATTTCTCACGGGGAGATCCGTTTAACGGCACGGAGAAATGGAGCTTTTAAAAAACAAGTGTTTGAAGGCGCTAAGCTCCTCGTATAAATCCTCCATCCTCCGCTCTCCCTGACTGCCCCCGTCCTGCCCATGAATCATCGATGACCTCCCAAATGACCACCATCAGGACATATATGGTGTGTGAGTTTCTGAGTGTGTGTCTGGCGACGGTTCCCCCCGTGTGTGTGTGTTTCCTCCTGAGTTTGCATCTGCGACAGCTCTCAAGCAGCTCTTTCGCATCATAAATTATTCAACTAAATCTTCAACGAGGACCATCTCTCTTCATAGAACTTTTCCAAAGTCACTTCCTTCTGAAGAATGTTAGGCCGTCTTTTTTTTTTTTTTTTTTTCCTGAAGACACCACCTCCTGCAGACCAGATGTAAGCGATAAAAGCCCTTCTTCCAGCTTGTGAGCTGAACTCAAGCAGAGAAAGATAGAGATGAGGATGATGAAAAGAGGAGTAGTGTGATGGGGGGGGGCAAAAAAAGATGAAGATACAGAGAGAGGGAGAGAGAGGGAGAGAGGAGAAGGAAGAAACAAACATGTTCCAGAAATGTTTTCCTGTTAAGATGCATTAGAGGCCACACTGGTAGTTTTTATAAGTTGACACTCTCTTTGAATTCAGCAGAAGTAGTCGCATCATGTTGAGTGAACATAAATGAGGAAGATAATAAGTCAGGATCCTGGCAGTATTGATTGTGCTGTTGCTTTGCTGTTAGCTCTCAAAATAAATTTTGTGGGCCGGGCAGCTTTGCAAAAAAAAAGTCCTCTTAAGGTGGTTTAGCTCCAAGTTGTCAATAACTTACAAGCCATTAGTGGGCAGTGAGGAGGTTTCAGGTTCATGGCAAACACGAGTTTTGCAGAAAGTAAGTCATATTCAGTTTATAAACATGTTTTAGAGGAAAAACCAGGCTGGAAAGACTTTTTGTACAAATATAAATGGGAGTACAGCTTATGCTCTGTATACAAGCTCCATGTTTGTCTCATATTCAGCTTTAAAATCTGTTTTTCATAAAAAAAAAAAGAAAGAAAACAAAATCTGCCAGTGGAATGAGATAATCCTGCTTGTTTCTAATGCTAATTAACTTGTTTCCAGATTTTTTTTTAATCTAGTTTCATTGTCTTGATCCTAATGGGCTGATCTGCCTTATTCTGCCTTGTTTCAACATATTTATACATCACAGAATAAAATCCTGAAACAAGTGAAACTGCATTGAAAATACTCACATTTTTTTTTTAAAGAAACAAGATTTTTACACTGAATTTGAGACTAAATGACTTATTGTATGTTTTTTCAGTTTTGCATCAGCAATAAAATCTGCACACCTGAGAGGAAAGTCTTAGTGACAGGTGTGCAGGTAAAAATAGCTGCAAACATAAAATATGATAGTAGCGCTCACACAGTGTTGCACTGAAACAAGCGACCTTCACCTTTTCCGTGTCAACAGTTATTTTGAAACTGATTGAAGAGGATTTTCAGTTGCTTGTACACAGCAATATGGGGTCAACCACACAGGTTACTGCAGCTCTGTAGATATCCTCCTCTAACTCTATAAATGAGCTCGCAGGTTAAAGTCGACCTGCAGATGTCAGAGCAAGTTTTTGACCAAGGCCTACACTGCAACAAAAAAAAAAGAAAAAAAAGAAAAAGAAATCCATCTTAATAAATCATCTTGTCTCATATTCAGTCATAAAATCATAAAACAAAGACAAAAAAAGCCAGCGGGATGAGTTAATCCCATTTGTTTCCAGGGCAGTTTCACTCGTTTGAGTCATTTTTAGTATAAATATGTTGAAACAAGGCAGAATGAGGCAGATCAGCCCTCTAGGATCAAGAAAATGACACTTGATTCAAGAAAAATTGATTTGCATTGGAAATAAGTGGGATTACCTCATCCCACTGGCAGATATTTCTCACATGGTTTAAAAAGAAAAAGATTTTAACACTGAATATGGGTTTTTTTTTTCAGTGTACATGCCCTTTTCTTCCCTATCGGTTCCAATTTATTAAGTGTTAATAATCACTGACACAATGCTGAAATGTAAATGAAGCACACCTCCAGTTTTTTCTTTTCAACACTTCTAATTCCTCTCCTGAAGAGTGGAAGAATTCGCCACCCAGCCTGCCAAACTCCTGTTTCTTTTCACCTCAGCAAGTTCTTTTTGAGGATGGATGATTCAGTGTAATCTATCTCTCAACTTTTTTTTTTCCTTCTTCTTCTTCTTTTTAATCTCAAGCTAACTTACTCTTTCATACCAGGGAATTTATTACATTCTGCTACCGAAGCTTCTTCTTTAGGGGATTGGGCTCTGAACTGATTAATTTTTATAGCGGGGATCTAATCCTGTTTTTATGAGAAGAGGAAACAAGAAAAAAAAAATGATTTGGTTTCCCATGGTAGTTCTGCCATCTGAAAGGCCAGATATGTAGGCTCTGGTGTAGACGATGGATGTTTGTCCTGATGAATTTTATCTGCCAAGCACAGCTGGGGTTATATTATCTACATATATTTACTCTTGTCTCTGGGATATTGTGCTGTGCTTAGGCTTTGGTATTACACTTGTTTGCACTGTACAAGGTAACTTTTTTTTGGATGTTGTTGAACTTTTATCCCAATTGGTATCACTCCTCCTCCTTTGCAGCACTTTTTGCCCTTCACCTCTCTCACTCTCCCTCCTCTCCGTCTTCCCCCCCTCCGCCCCTCTGTGCTTCCTCACCTTCACTTCCCTCCTCTCCTCGTCTTTCCTCTTCCCTCTGGCCCTGCTAATTCCACACCATGTCTGACTGGGCCTATTTCTCCCCGCTCCTCATAACAAGGCCATGATGGGCCTTATCACTCCCGTCACTCAAACTGACTGGCAGCCAGTCTCTCTTTTTTTTTTTTTCCTCTTCATTTTTTTGCTCTCTCTCTGTGCCTGTCTGTCTTTCTGTCTGTTCCTCTCTCCCTCTCTCGCCGCCTCTCTCTCTTCCCGGCGATGACTGGGAGAATATGCTCGCCTGCCCGTCCATCTGTCCTGCTGATAAAGACGTTAGCGATGACGGGTGTAGCGCCAGGCGCGGGGCAGCAGGGCCCTGTCAGCGCTGCGTCTGTCTTGGGGGATGGCTAACGGGTGTCAGGGATTAGACTGGGGCTTGCATGATTGCTCCACTAGCTCGAAGATACACACACCGCTTCCCCTGGGTGATGTGACGGCGCGGTTGGCCAGAAGTCTCTGTGGCAAAGAGGAAGGAAGGGGGTGGGATTTGTGTACAGCATGTCAGGTTCAAGGCGTGTTTTGCAAAGGATGAGTGTGCACCTGTGCATTTGTGGGTATGTGTGCATTTTTGTGTGCATGAGTGCTTATTTGATATGTACATCTGTCGGGCTGCAGGTGCACTGTGATGGATGGGTGTATGCATGTGTGTGGGTGTGCATGTGCAGGTGTGTTAAGTGGCACAGATATTTACATACACATAAAGCGAGGTCAGGTCAGAGGCGGGCTCTCTGCAGGCTGATAGACAGGATCCAG
Organism: Holocentrus rufus; assembly: GCA_900302615.1. Lineage (NCBI taxonomy): Eukaryota > Metazoa > Chordata > Actinopteri > Holocentriformes > Holocentridae > Holocentrus > Holocentrus rufus. The sequence continues at coordinate 2,596 of OMLF01048456.1, read as the reverse complement.
TCTCAGGAGTGCAGCACGTCCTTGAAGCTGCTGCAGTGGTGAGATTTGACTCTGCTGGGAAAATGAAATGCCAGCAGGTTGGCTGCCAGTTTTCATTTGAAATAAGAGCCAATGGTTGAGGATAAAACCAAACAACACAAAAAGCTGATCTATATCTGTTCCGTTTATTGTTAGATCACAAACCCTCCCACAAGAAATTTACTACACAAATCAGATGGAGCTGAATTTATGCTTTTGTATCACAGGATTTTAGCATAGTGAAGCAGAGAGGGGGTTTCTGGGTAAATATGGCAGGCAGATGAGCTGATGTACACGGCTCAAACATTTCAACAATCCGTTATCCGCTCCTCTGCAGTGCTGAGGTTTCTCCTACATCTGATTGGATCAGAGATGTGATAATATCAAATGGCTGAAGCTTGCAGTCAAGCAGAGGTTAAAAGATCATTTTTTTCAGAAGTGGCATCATGAGTTCCAGAGTACGTCAATACGTGACCTGGACTGTGCATTTAAACAGGACTTAATATCTCCTATGAGAAAAAAGGAGGTTTGTCCAGGCTATTTGTAATCTTTGAGTTTCTAATGGTAGAATTCCTTAAATAACAGGAAGATAGAAAGGCCTGGAAAGGAATAAAAGCCTCTGCAATTTATGTAATGACAACCATTTGAGAGATGAATATCATGTCCTGTTGAAAACAGTTTGTGTAAAAAACACAACTATTGTAGATAATAGAAATAAGTATCTGCCAAACCAGCAACAGTAAACTGGGAGGTTTTTAGAATTATGTTTTGCCTGTCTTTAAATGACTCAGCCCTTTTTGTCTTAAAGGTCTATCTGTTCACTATTGTCGTATCGTTTTGTTTTACGCTTGGTCTTCACATCACGGTCTGTTGTCTAGAGTAAATAAGATAAATCTGTAAATCTTTAAAATCAAATAAATGCCAACTGGTTGAGCAGAAAGTGATGTTGTGGAGCAGAAACAACAACAAAACAGCAGAATCGCCGTTCGATCCACGACCACACAACATCATCGAATCTTTCTAGCTGATGTAGGAATTAATCCAATCCTTTAAGCAAATTATTCTATAAATACTGACGTTCAAGGCCAGAAACAGATTTCAATTTCTGTGCTTCTTCTTTGCTTCTGGTGCATCTTGCTTCTGTAGTGCACAGATCTGCAATCTAATTTGATAAATTATAGATTATACATGAGTTCAGCTATTTTTATTGGCCGGATTTGATATCACATGTGGATAATTCACAGGTTGTTTTCTATTTGAGTACATGAGGGCACTTTTCCCAATTCATGTCTGGCAAGCAAGCTGCATAAAACAGCAAACCTCTGAAGGGCATCATGAGGTAATTCTGTTCAGCTGCGGTGATCAGTGTGATGCCTCTTGACCCCTCAGTCTCTCAGAGAGGGGCTGGAGGACCGCGAGGAGGAAGTGTGAAGAATCCCTGTGAATAACTAGAGTCCTGTTCTTCCTCAGTGGTGCAGTGTGATCAGAATAATGCGCCCAGCTCGCCGCCTTTCTCCAAACGAGCTCTGAACGGCCTCAGTTCAAAAGGCTGCAGTTTGGTCTTCCTTGAAACTGTCCGTTGCTTTGTGGTTTGTGACACTGTATTGATCTTCAAGTGCTGCTCAAGCTTTGTTCGTTTTCATTAAGTTTCAAAATGTGCGAAGGTATAGCTAATCGACTATATTATCTTTTTTTTTTCAGCAGTTTGGAGGCTCTCTTGTTATTTTTTTTATCATTTCAAACACTTTAACACACAAGAGGACCTCGCTGGTTTTGGAATTCATTAACTCAGTGTCAGCCACTCTATTTTAAGTGTCATTTCTTTAATGGTTTTATATTGCCCATTTATTCCTACCTCCGTCTGGTTCATGAGGGTGGGACCCCGTACTGAGATAGCCTGTACATAATTACCACTTTTACCACTAGACTCTAATTCTGCACTGTGATAAATTGAAGCCAGTAGTTAACTGACCTTTTTGTAAAGAACTTTTCTCTATATACATAATTGGCCGACGTAAAATACCATCCCAATTTCATATTTCATCCTAAATAAGGACTCTGGTAATACAAGAGTAGCGGTGAGTAATCACCATGCTCAAAGCCATGAGGAATGAAGATCTTTCAGGGTTTTGTAGTCAGGGAAACGCTAGAACATGGGAATGACAGGCTTACTGAATGTGTCAGAAACCACAAAGATCAGAGAAGGAAAAGTTTTTGGTTTTTCCTGTTTGATGGCGTGGTGAATGTCCCCATGATCTAGATTTTGAGAATCAAATAATTTCAGCTCTGCAAAACAATTCCATGTACTGTAATGTGATGCAAATGCCCTCGTTTTCCGTGTTACTTTCTAGGAGGTTTTTTTTATCTTGATTGTCTTGACAATTTTGAGGATTGTGCCAGTGCCACATTCCTCAAAAGGTAGAAAAGCTGCTTTACCGCGCCTGAGATTCATTGGAAATCTATCTATAGAAACAGCCTGAGCGGGATCTGTTCAAATTTAATAAAGACACAGGTAAGCTCATTAACTTTCCAGGCACATTTACGGTGTGCGGGATTAAAGATGGAGGGAAGAGTAAAG
>OMLF01048451.1:0-13183 GCA_900302615.1 Holocentrus rufus | reverse complement strand
GAGAGAGAGAGAGAGAGAGTTTAAATTCTATATCAGGGGCAGAAACATAGATTCAATTGACATATAATTATAGGTCAAAGATTTTAAAATTATTGAATTTTTTTTTGGCACACATAATCCTAATCCACCGCTGCCAAGGGGATGAATTGATCCAATTTTTCAAATCATGTGGCACATTTATTTATTTTTCAATAGCCTGAAATAACAGCTATAACTCACACACACTATAAAACAGGGCAGTGGCTTCAACCCAAGCAGCTTTGCTGCTTGTCAATATTTATTTATTAAGGTTGGTTCTTGGGAAGGAGCAGCTCAACTTCATGGCCAGAGCTTCCTGCTCTTTCCTGGCAAAAGAAAGACATCATCCTTCCTCTCAACCTGGTGACACACAAACTATTAACAGCTTTCTGGATACATCTCTGTATGTGTGCTGATTCCAATTCCCAACCTCTAACTTAATTCATTCATACATTGTCAATCTTAGTGCTTACAAGGCATATTTACACATTCAGATCAATTTCTATGTAGTTCTTCTCCCTCAACACTCGATAATGTGAATCACTAGCAAAGCACATGTGCACATCCAACTGAATCTGCAAATCTGTCAATGAAGACACTGTGTCTTTATTCTGTTTATTTATACCCTGTTATTTATATCCTATTCTGTGCTGCTGCCACAGCCCAAATTCCCCATGGGGGTCATTAAAGTTTCATCTAATCTAATCAAACCTAAGGTGGCACCGATTACAGAGATATTGATGGTTGTTGTCCTGATATTTTGACAAGTTTATGCTCTCTCGCTCTGTCCCCCCTTTCTCTCTCTCTCTCTCTCTTTCTCTCTCTCTCTGTCGCTATGTTAAGATGCATCAATTCCCAGTGTACTGCTGCTCCAGCCAACCCTGACTGACACAGAGAGAGAATGAAAGTGAGAAAGAGAGAGAGAAAAGAGTGCGCATGTGAGCGAGTAGGTCACAGCAGTCTAGTTTTAGGATCTAGTTTTGGGCTTTATTGCTCAGGTTTGTGCAAAGCACTTTCCATTTATTTTGATTTAGCATGGAGTCGACTTGTTTGATCCAAAAAGCAATGAACCTAAAGTTCTCATTACCGAGACATTAGAAGCAGAGTTTATTAACAGTAACATCTATTAGAGTTTATTTGACTTCCATTACCAGTGCTAATGTAAGTCAATAAGGCTAAACATTTCCTTACTAATCCTATTTAAAATGTTTCCATTTAGCTGAACATTTTTACTCTTTTATGCATAAAACTGTAAAGGCTTCACCACCATGTTTTGACTGGATTCTGCCATCGTACTCCCATCCCAGGAGAATCAGTGACTATTCTTTTTCATCTCCTCTGCACAGCAAACTAACAAGCCATTTAGTCTTATGTTCAGCCTTGAAATCTCTATAAACATGAAAAGTTCTGCTACTGGGGTGAGGAAATTCCACTTGTTTCCAATACAGTTTCACTTGTTTCAGAAATTCTCCTGAAATACTCTACAGTACAAAACTCTTGTAGTGTCAGTATATTGAAACCATTCAGAAGACATCTTCAGTATCCATAAATAACACTTGATTCAATTATTTCATTCTAGAAACAAGTTGGTTTTATTTCTTCATTGAATAGCAGATTTTCCCCCACATACTCTTTAAGGGGAAACATTTTAATACCCTGCTAGATTCAATGACTGGATAAGGTGGAGATTTTTTCAGGCTGAAATTCTTCAGTTCATCTTCATCTTGTGTCATCACAGATCCCCATGGAGGAGCAATTACAGAAAACAGAATCTTGCTTGGAGCATTTTGCAATTACCAGTAAGCAACCAGGGTGGGTATCAAATTACATTTGTTCTCTTTTACTCTCTGTTTTAGTCGGATCGCCATCAATATTAGGCTACATTCAAAATTAGCCAGTTGGAAATCACATTTGTATCAAACCTGCTACAGCATGTGGAGAAAACGTTACGTCTAACATTAATAATGCAACATTAGGCAAAAAAACAAAACAAAAAAAACATTCAGTTTAGCCACAGTTTTATTGCTTTGTGTTACCTTGGTTGTTGTCAGCTAGACTATCTATGGTGTGTTTCTAGGAAACACCTACGCCACCATTGCTGCTTTTGTCTTCCTACTTCTGCTGCCGTATCTACTAGGTGCCTTCTAAGTTCATCAATTTTCAATGACACAACACAAGTCCCTCATTTTTTATATTTTAACAGTTAATTTTATTAAGAGGACAATGAGCTAGGTACTCAGTATTGTCAGTATTGTTAAATGCATTGTTCAATTTGGGATTATCCACGCCAGCTAGCATCTTTGGTATGAAGTTCAGCAACTGGACATACAAAGACAACGGCATGAATTGGCGGGCCATAGAGAGTCAATAGTTTGCTAGCCTTGCTAGCTAGCTTAATAGCTAAAGGCAAAAGAAACATAATTTTGTTAGTGAATGAGGGGGATAGGCTTTTTTTTTTAAGACAACAAATTAATTTCATCTGTTTTTATAACTCAACATATAGCCAGAGGTACACATAAGTGGTACACCTGTATGCACACGCATCAAACAACGCGCAGCAGTGCATAAGTGCTCGTAAGTGCATAAGTGTGTACTAGTAAGCGCATACCAACCAGCTAGCAACTTAATGTTTAATCAGTCCATCATGGCAAAAGGTAATTTTTAATATAACAAGTACTAAATCACAGTAAAACCTTTAAAATTATGCCTGATTTTAATGAGATGATCTCCCGGTCACTTTATTTAGCAGTTGACCTGTGGTAGTGGACTTCTCCAAAAATGTGATGTAACATATAGGGCGACGCAAGATCTGTGATAGGTGTGCTAGATTGATTTCCACTGAATGAAGACAGCATGATGTCGGTTTTCATCTCTCGTCAGTCGTCTGGAACTGAGGTGGTTTGCAAATCTGTCCTTATACAGACTGCAAGGTGTCACTGAATTCACGGTGAGAAATATCTCAAAACATGTGCCAGTGTGTCTGAGAGTGAACTCACTGTTTCAGTTAATGTGCCACTACAGCAAAGCTACAGCAACACTTCAACAAATAAGTATAATTTGACCATAAACCGAAGAAGAGAGAGCACATCAACATCAAGGACCGGTGACCAAATCAGGGAGGACTGAGACAACGATTTGGAGTAGAAACCTAGAGTGAATCATCGGAAAAGTGCCAACATAAATCTCCTGGTACATATTCTTGAGCATAAGATATTTTGTCAGTCACTTTCCACCCTTATAAGTAACTCCTTCACAGCTTTAATCACATTTTCAAACTATGACAGAGAAACTAAACTTCCTAACACCCTAACTTAAGAGACTCTCTTAAGTTTCCTATAGAAAATTATAGTTTGACAGCAGTACTCAAACACAAGTTTATCGTGACCTTATTGTGGTTCATGGTATTTCATCACCAATGTATCCTATAGGATGGTGCAAACTGCATGGCTGTAATATTTCTATCGCACCGTCCAAGAAAGTTACTCTAGGATTGTAGCTCAGTTTCTATAGGCTTCTGCTGTGACCACAGAAAAAAGTCACGTTTTAACTTACACCAGGGACTCATACAAGAAACATCAGAGGAGCAAATACTCTGAAAATCAGAATTCAAACACAAATCTCTGGGACATGATGGATTGCACATTTCACTGAGCATGAACACCAATGCTTTCACAGATGCATGGAATGAGTGATGTGCACCTTATATCTGTCCAACCAAGACGAAGACAAAATGCTCTGCACTTCCTACAGCAATCATGCATTTTCTCGTTCGCCCGTCCACACTGTCTGAACTCACTTCCCCATTCCTCAGCGCTGATATATAGTTATACCAGGCATGTCTTTTAAAGCAGCTGGGATTTACGAGTATGGATCAGAATGGAGTGTATGGGGGAAAGAGCAGAGTCGCTGAGAGGTTAGATCTACAGCCAGGGCTCCTACCGGACATAAATGAGACAAGACCACAACCTGCTTATGTGGACAAAGTAAGCAATTTTGTGGGGGAGAAAATACAGAAATCGACAAAACACTTGAGAGCTTTAATCCCCTATTCATCTAGAGAGTGTGGAAGTGTGGGACTATCAAATCTGAAATGCAGTGTAGCATTTTGTTTGTGTGTGTGTGTGTGTGTGTGTGTGTGTGTGTGTGTGTGTGCATATGTTTGGTCTGGACAGAGAGAAAGCGAGGTTTTTCCACCACTGAATCCCTCCCAGACAGCTACAGTAGATCAGACAGACTAAGTGCTTTCCTTTGCAGGCAGCTCCTTACTCTCGAAAGGAAAAAAAAATAAGGCTTTTGTTTCAGTCGATATGCACCCCTGACACGGCAACAGTGACCAGAATGGCAGCTTCCTCACTTTGTGTTGCATTGCCCTTCTGCTCTACAGTGCAATACACAATGTGGGCCAAGATCCACACACCTGACAGCTTCATAATATGCTGATTTCTCCACTGTTTGGCAAACTCAGATGTTTTGGGAATCTGGGCCAAGGATTGATATTCTACTCAGGCTTGGGAAGGTTTATTATCATAAAGCTCATGTATTTCCAACACAAAATTTTCAAGCAGAACCAAAACACTACTATTTCACAAAACCTGTGTTTTGTGAAATAGCAGGTAAACACAGGTGTTACTAATGACATTTATGAAGGTTCTGTTCCATTTAGCTCTAACAGAGCCAGGGTCTGGGCTAGTGTTCATGCTGGCTCACTGGAAAGACTCTGCTACACTTAAATGGAACAGAAACTTCATTAATGTCATTGGTAACACCTGTGTTAGTTCATGTCAAAATGTGAAAAAGGTCTATCATGTGATGCTGCTATCCTCTGACTGCCTCTATACTATTATACTATTGATGACACTCAAGACATTTGAATAATGTCTCAAAACCATTACACATAATAAATATGCAACATATTTAAAGAAATTGGTGTCTGAGGAAATGTTAATTTCATTAAGTTCATTAGTGCAGAAAGGACTTAGCACATGTAAATGGGTGGCTATCAACACCCTCCTCTAATAGATATTAGGATGCTCTGTAATGGAGGAAGATGAGTGGGTGGACTCAATTGAAAGAGCCATTGTAATTAGCGCTGGCAATTCACTCAGTCGAGCCGAATTTCATTGAAGTGTTTAGCTGCATAATTGCTATGGTCGACATTAGCGCAAATGAGGAAATGAAGCCCACTCACAGAGCACCTACATAGCTTTGCAGAGCCGGGCCAAGCTCGTCTCCTAACATGGTAACAAGGAGAGAAGACATTCCACAGCCAATTCTGTCTGACACCTCGGTACACACCGTGGCTGGTGATCAAGTGCTCCTGCGTGGCTCTGTAACACAGCAAATCCAAGGGATGCGATCACACCTACAGTTGGTTTGCTTTGGTGCGGACCACGGTGGATAAAGGTTAATTTGTTGGATTCTTGCATTTTGGTTTGTTTGTACTTTGGTCTGCTCACACAGGCCAATCACAAGTGAGCCAGGTCTTGTAAATAAAAGATGTGGCTCACAATAAGTAGCTTGCTTATTGGCGTTTATGTATTAGAGTTTTGGGAACCCGTCTTCCCTCTAAGTTAGAGATTTTGGTGGGAGGGAGTCAAAACAAATCTGATCCCCCCATGGATTTTCTAATGGATTTTTCTGTGCTCTTTGCTACAATTTACCTTCTCCGGTGTTCAATTAAAAAAACATGAAGAAATAGCTGAATATCAGTTCAGACTGCGGTTCATTTTGCTGCACTAGGCTTTCCGAGCACGAGTAACTGCTGGCTATTAGATTGTCACATCAATCTCCTAACACCATAAAACCTGGTATTTTGGGGGTTGTTTCCTGAACCACATCACAATTATCTTGCAAAAAGGACGAGCAACTCTGTTTTCGGGCATCTCGTAGCAGTTGTTTGGTGCCACCTTAATTTAATTGTTCTCACCCAACTGAAATGAACTGGACCAAAGGATTAAATACTGTAGAGACAACGCTCATGCCTGGTGTGAACGTGTCCCTTGTCACACTTGTCGCTCCTCTGGTGCAAATTATCGAGGGCTCCGTCAGTGCTGTAGATTCCCACAAGTGTATAATTACAGATGACACTTCATATAGGGTAATTGGAGATAAGATGAGACTCTATATGAGCAGGTCTCGGTTCTGCTTTCCCCCTGCTTTGTTTGCCTGATTGATTTTCCCTTTGAAGCCGGAGCACTTCAGCAGTAGCACCTCCCTCCCTCTCAGCCTGCACATGCAGATATCCCTTTGATAGAGGCAGAAGCTGTTCTTTAATCATTCTGAGCTTTATCGATGTCATTCGAGAGGTGAATTAGGCGGATACAAAGACACTCAGCGGCAAGAACTCCCGAGGTCTCTTCAATCTGAGAGGCAAAATCAGACATGAAAAGGCTCAGAGGGAGACATCATCAGCTTCAATTTGGTTTTCGCTCCACTTGTCGCACAATGTTGACAATGTTGTGTATTTAGTGGGCCGGAAAGTCTTGGCTAACAATATTTCAGTCCCTGTGAGACAAACACTCAACTCAGCAACAAGTGGATGCACTCTCACTTTTAGACCTCACTATCATTTCAGACTTAAATGTATCATTATTTTATTGTTCCATGTCTGCTTAACATGCTAACATATTTAGATTAACATTTTACATTTCTTTACAGTTATTCATATTATTCTGATGCTTTGATGTTAATTTCCAAATATCCATATGGGAATAAATACACTACACTTGTCTGCAGCTGCAGGCAAAATGTGTTTCATGCAAAAAAAAATTTACATGAAAAAAGCATTTGTATTGTTTGGTTGTTTGGGCTTTTGATGGCATTTGTACAACTTTGGTAATCTGAAACTGCTGCACGGAAAAAAACATCTTAATGTATGTATGTATGTATTCAGCCTTGAAATCTAACTTTTTATCCACTTTTTTCCTAATGCAAATCAACTTTTATCCAGAACTTTCTTGAATTCAGTGTCATTTTCTTTATATTAATGGCAGCAAATTATGGCATTTGTTATAATGAAAACAGGTCTGACTTTTTGTCAAGTGGGAATGAGGAAAGGCTGAAGTATGTAGAAACATAATTGGAATACAATTTTGGTAACTGGATACGCGAAATAACTAGACCAAAATATCAAAGGTGCTTTCCAAAATGCCATCTAGAGACTAATTTGTGGTTAAAATACATCTCTTTGAACACTGGATCAAAGAGCTCACTGACAAACAATATAAATGAATGTATTCTTTATTTATAACACCCACTTTGTTAACTGGTCAGCTTGGCTGCAGGTTTGGGTAAACAAGCTTTAACTGTAGTCAAAAAGGATTAAGACTTCATGGCTATAATTTGAATAATTATCATATGTTATATAACAATAATGAGCTTTTTCATATTCATTTTTGGAAGCAGGTCAAGTAAAATGAATGGCATTGGGAAAATGTCATCCCTGGGATTTTGCAAATATGGAATTGAAGTGCAAATTTGGAGATCATCTAGAAAAGACTACACACTCACAGAAAGATAAATACATCATCTTTCTCCTGCCGTCATGTTGCATATGCTCTGTCAATTATTAAATACATTTGAGAGAACATGGATTTCATGTTGGCATGAAGGAGGGCTTGCTGCACTAACAGTGAGCGGAGATACCAAATAATCTGCTATTCAAGAGAAAGGAGCGGAAGCCTTGTTGTCCCTGAGCCATCGCCTCTGTCTCTGTCATGATGATTTATCGTAAGGCCCAGGAACACTCTGCATGTGGGATGTCGCATCAACATAATCTGACTTCTACTGTAGCTTATGTAAAGCTGCACAATTAATGCACCACTAATTGTGTTGTGATGTGATGTGAATTCTAAGAAAGGGCTTCCTTGTCTCTTATGGTACGTTGTGCTTTTACAGCCATAACCACTGTGATAATCACCATAAAAATCTGCTCTGTTCTGTATGTAATGATTTAAATTACCATACTGCAGCTGGATCCATATGATCAATACAGTAGCAGTAAACAGGATTAGTGGGCTTGTTACTCAAAAACATAATATTTCACTCATTACTACTTCAAGTGTTTTACTCTACTTACTACGCCATGGGAGCAGTAATTCATTAAACCACAATTCTGGTACACTGTAAAATTGCTAGTTGCAACCTGTCACATATTTTGTCTTCACATATCTTTACATATCTTCACAAATAAATAAATAAATAATTATATTACTATTTGTGGATTGTACTACTCTACCTGCCTAAAGTGAATTGAATTTAATTGAATGCACTAAACTGAATTGAATTGAATAGAATAGTTTCATTCATACAGTTTGCCTCTGTATGAATGATCTTATGCTTGATGCTGAATTGACGTCACACTGGTGCCACTTCTCAAAGGACTGATTCCATTTAATTTATATTATAAGCCAGAGACTCAGAAGTTGCACTGTTTACTTTGGCTAACAAAGCCACACCTGTACAAAGAATGGTGGGTAGAAAGAAAGAGAGCGGACTCTACGTCTACTTCCTGACATGACTACATCATCCAAAGCAGAAACTTGCAGAGCAGACAAAGCAAACAACTGGCACAACTGGAAAAGCACAAAATGTCCATTTACTGAGTAAAAACAAGGTGTTGAGATTAATAGTTACTGAAAAAAAAAAGATTATTGGAAAAAAGTTTGTTGCAGCATTATCAAAATAGGGAACAATAACTCCTTTTTCTAACCCTGGGTTTCAAGTCTTACGAGACATAATAAATAATGTTTGTGTTCATCGGGTGGTCTTCTCCAACAAACGAGAATGGGGCACATGGACCACATGGGATCGATCAGACAGTGACTTTAGATAGACATTGCTAGCTTCTCCTAATTAACTCTCCAATCTTTGTTTATCTACAGTTTATCTCCCGTCTTTGGGCCATACCATAAGAAGCTTTGTGCCGACAAGTACCATCTATAAATGCAAGAAAATGTGGAAAAAGTAATGAATCCATTAACACCTCTCTTTGTTCTAATTGTCTTCACTTTGGTTTATCACTCCGGTGGCATTCTCATACTTCAATGAAAGAGAACATTTACAGTAGGTGTGGATTGTTGTTGTTGTTGTTGTTAATGAGGTATTTAAAATCCCAGTTAATGTGACACTGATCCCACACCTACACCTGACAAAGAGCCACGTTAATGAACCCATCATCAGCTCACATCACTTAACTACCTAATTAAGATGAATAGGCTACAATCAAACGCTACGTTTTATGACAAAGGCGATTTTTCATACACATCCCTTGATGCCTCGTTGCTGAAATGTTCTGCAATCAGATGTTTCTGCGGCTCACAGCAGTAGCTCGGGCCATCCTACGCTTCTTGGATACATCTTCCAAATGCTCTCCTTGCTTTCTCCTCCAGGCAGGGAGGGAAAAAAAAACCTTAATCCAGCCTCAGTTTTCTATCTGTTGTGATCCTGTGTGATTAGCCGTGGCAGTGTTTAACACAACGGGAACGTCCTACCATAGCTGCAAAAGTTAGCCACCTCAGTTCAGCTTGAAATAAACTGAAAGGTGTAAATTATGAAGGTATCCTTCAAGAACGGCAAATATGAATCATATGTGATGTCAAGTCAAAAACACTAATAGGGAATCAGGAGAATGAGATAATTATATATATATTCCTGTTCTGCACACCCTGCAGAATATATTTCCCCAAGGGAAAGAGTGAAGGAGAAAAACGAATGAACATATTGAGCTCTAAGAGGCGATATTCAATCACACTATTGAAGAGTCCGGTACAAATCTTTGGAGCAATTAACAAGCTGTGCTTTCCTTTAGACAGCTGATGGGTCCGATTAGTTCCCTCCCTTTTCCCTCAATAACCAGGGACCTTCTTTATGGCTTTTTACTCTGTATGGGGGAGAAAGCTTGGAAAGAGGTTTAGTCACTACCCAACTCTGACGGGAAGTAAAGCAGAGTGAACTCACCCTCTCCTCCTCCTCTCTGAGGTCTGGCATGGTGCTGACACACAGCGTCACGGCGGTGATGGCTACAAACAACACTGACAGACAGGCGAAGATCTTCCCAGGCAGGCCGGAGTGGGGGTTTTCCACCATGTCCCTCAGTCTCCGCATGCAGCCCCCCATGCGGCTCTCCTCCTGGCCCGCCATCCCTGGCGGCTGCTGGGCCTCCTCGCAGGACTGCGGCGAGGTGAGCTCGGCCTCCTCGTCCTCCAGCCTCTGCTGCTCCTTGTACTCCTCCTGCCGGAGCCGCAGCTTCCTGAGGCAGCACCACTCCAGGTTGTTCTCCTCCACGCCCCAGTACAGCAGCTCCTCCTGGAAGGACAGGGCGCACATCTCCCTCAGCAGCCGCAGCTTCCCCGCCGCCAGGAAGGTGACGATGGTGCGGAAGGCCGACGGGCTGCGGTCGAAGAAGTACTCATTGCGGCTCCCGTCGTAGTCGTCGCACACGTCCATGATCTCCGCCTCGTTGCTGCAGCTGCGCAGCTTGCCCAGCCGCGTCAGGGGGAACTCCTCCAGCGTGGACCAGGGGATGCGGTACTTGATGCCCCCCACGTTGATGATGGCCGCCCCGTCGGCCAGGCCCAGCTCGTCGGTGTCCGGCTGGCGGGGCTGGGGCTGGAGCAGGAGCTGGGCCCGCTTGTAGAACAGGCCCTTCTTGGAGCTGACCTCCTGCGGGTTCTCGACAGTGTTGAAGTGGAAGGTGGTGAACTGGTGCTCCGTGCTGCCCGCCAGGAAGGCCACCTCCTGGTACATCCCTGCCTACTCTGTTGGGGGACCCAGTCCTGCACAATGCGACGGGAAGGGGGCTTCACCGGGTGTATGAGGTGGCTGGGACCTTGTCACCCATTCAACAACACAGCAGGTCTCTGTGGGAGAGAGAAAAGACACTGATTCATTTTCTTGCTCTGCTTTTTCCTATTCAGAGTCACCAAAGGCTGGAGGCAATCCCAGCATTCAGTGGGCAGAAGGCAGGGAAATATCCTGCCACATTCAAGCCTGTGGGCAATTCAAGTCTCAAATGTGCCTGATTTGCATGCCTCTGGACTGTGGGAGGAAACCCAGGTGAATACAGGGACAACATGCAAACTCCATCACACTGATGGTGAATTATTTACATATTGTATCAATCTGATCTCCAGCATCCTACGTGCGGAGCAGTTGCTTTAAACTACCCTTCCAATTATACTAATTAGAACACCAATAGACAAACACAGTCTGCCAAACAAAATCCCACGAGCCAAAACAGTTTGGATTTTCAGAGACATCTGTCATAAAAAAAAAAAAAAAAATTCTCTCAAGTCTTAATTGTGATAGAATCTCAGGGAGAGGCGAACTGATGTCAAACCGAGGCCTGAACCCCATGCAGGGGAATTAATAATGTTGTTTTTCCTATTTAACGCATCACCAGGCCCTGGAGTCAGACAATTTACAGCACTGTTTAGTAAAGTTCACTTATTTGAAATAAATTGCCAACAGAATGCAGACCTAATTCCTTTAGCTCATATCTAGCCGTGCACCCTGGGTTGTATATGAGCTCAAGGAATTAAGAACTGAAGGAATTTATAAGTCGGGTATACAACACGTGAAGTAAATATGCACAAAATGGGTCATTCATGTATGCAGCAAAGCTTCATTCATCTGAAGCCTGTGTATGAAAATAGAAAAGGTCTTTGCATTAAAAGGATATTCATAAGATACTTTCTAATCAACATATACACTGCATTCCTCTTATTAAAAAGATCAAAACTAAAGCTCAACATTACTGAGAGTATGATGCTCGTGCTGCTGAACGAGAAAGAGGCATGATTTAAATTTTCTTTGAATTCTTTTAAATGATAAATAAAAAGACAACAGTCAAAACAGACCAAATGAGGTTCAACTCAGCTGAAATGCAATTGTTAATGTTAACATCTTCCAGTAACTTTAGTTTGGGAATGCATGATCTCTGTAGACTACTGCACAAAATTATGACTAGAAAAAAATATTTAAATTGATATTTAAAATGATATTTATATTATATTCATCAGTTTCCTCTTTAACAAATGAAAAAGCATGACACGTTCCACCACTAAACCAAATCCACCTCGCTCCACTTCTTTTGCATCTTGACGCCACAATACATGGTAGCACTTACAGCATGTGGAAAAGCACTTCCAGTCCTTTGTGAAAGCAGCAGCGTTTAAAGTATTCAGTGTGATTTCTGAACTCCTCTTTTACTGTGAGTGCTGAAAACATTTCAGCCACATCAACAGCAACTACACAAGAGTTTTAACCCCTGAAACTCTGCTCAAACTCTCATTTTCCCTTAAATTTCCCCATAAGTAGCTTCAAAGTTAGAAAAAAAAGCATTTTTCTCCCTGTATCAGAGGAAAATGCCACATCCATGTTCTGTATCTGCTGGTTGCAGCTTCATTGAAGCTACATCACACTTATATTGAGTAAAATATTCAAAGCCAACGTGCCATTGTTTTATGGCTGCAGCATTACATCAAATAGAAAATATCTACGTCTTGTGCATCATTTTGTACACATTTTCCTGTAATTCAGAAGGACATATTTGTAATTTTTGGAAACCTTGGGAATTTAAAATAAAGTTCTGTGGGTTTGAGCAAAGCAGCAAACATTTGCTATGACGAACTCACTGATGGGACTGGCAGAGTTTGAAGCACTTCAGGCACAAAATAACAGGCTACCAGGAAGAAAGGCCAGGACTTCACAGAAAAATGATGCAATTCACCTTGGATGCAATTTAAGGCAGTGTCAGGGTGGAGAAAAAGAGGGAGGAGGAGGACAGAATAGCTGATCTTACTGTGCATACTCTTGAAAAATTGTTTCAGATTGTAACGTCAGTGAAGGTATTAGAGGTTCTTCTGTGGTCTGCAAAAATGTAGGATTTTTGGACCTTTTCAAAGTGCATTGGATAAATTCTAAAAACGACAGCAGTCAAACTAAAATACAAGGCTCCCTTTTTTGTTCCTGAAAACATTTTGGAGATAGGAAAATTTTTTCCCGGTGGCAACAAACTGTGCAGTTGGGCTGGCTGAACAAATCGGGCAGAACCATGAGTGTCATCACTCCCTGATTAAACAGTAAAAATGTGTCAGCCTGTGTGGACTGGCCGGGCAAAGCACTTTTCACGTCTTTTGGAACAAGCGCTTCAGATCCGATTATA